>CAOLHI010001180.1:122500-424278 GCA_948474755.1 Ctenosaura bakeri
CTTTCTCATTGTGCAGCGAACGAGGTCGGTCCAAGTCTTTCCTTCTCCTCCCATCCTCAGTCTGAGCAAATAGTAAAAAAAGAAAAAAAAGAGAGAGACTTTTTTTTAAAAAAAGAAAAGGAGTAAAGCCCCCATACATACAGATAACACCGGATGGGAAATGTCAGTCACTCCTCCTCCTCCTCCTTCCAAAGAGTCACAGATCAAACAGTGGCAACCATCGGAGAGGAATACTTTTCTGCCTCGCTTCCCTTTCTGTGTGTGTCTCTGTCTCTCTCTCTTTTTCCTCCCAAAGATCGCAGCTTCTTCTGAGACTAGTATAAAGGAAAGGCTTTTAGAAGAAGGAAGGAAGGAAGAAAAAAAACAAAAACACCGTGGATTATTATTTTTAAAGTTGATCTCGATCTGGAACAGCAAACAAACAAAAAAACACCCAGATCGGGCAGCCTCCCCCCCGAGAGAGTGTGTGAAAGATATTGGTGGGGGGAGAGAAGCAGAGATTTTCACAGGGTGGGAGATTAACGTGAACTCCCCCCCCTCCCCGGTTTAAACTCCTGGGAGAGAAAAGAGATCCACTCTCCCTCTCTTCTCTTTTCACTGAAATATAGCACACATTCAGATCCCAGAGCTTTCAGACAGTCTCAACTGATAGACAGACACATCGAGCTGCTTTTCCTGCTTCAGATTTTTTTTTACTCCTCCTCCTCTCGCCAACGTCACCCTGACAATTACAAATAGGTCTCATACAAACCCATACCTGTCAATCTTTTTAATTGCTTTGTTTGATTTGCTGCTTCTTGGGGTTGTTTTTGTTTTGCAGGACTCGAAATTACGACCAAAGTCTTAACAAAGATTTTTTTTAAAAAAATCCTCTCCTCGCCCCCCCCCAACAAGAGGGGAAGAAGACAAAAGCGCAAGGATTTGTTATACAGTAAAGATGAGTTGGTTACAGTACAGTGTCAAACACATGTACTGCACGGCTGACTCACTGCCAGGAGTTGTTTCTTTGCCCCGAGTTTGATGGGGGTGCGTGTGACACTTTCAAAAATCGAAAGAAAAAGTTTGCTTTCCTCCCTTCCGCCCCTGTTGTAAAGCCTAAACTTGGTAAGGAACAGTTGCATTAGGAAAAAGTATTGCTGAATCCATGGATAGCCCGGCTGGTTGGCTGATGAAGAAGTGCCCCTTTCAAAAATAAAGTTGTTATTATAGCAGCATTATAGTCAATGCAATGTTGGGTAAGGGGTAACTTGATATTTTCAGTATGCAAATAAGAAATGGGATGCCTGACAAAATGATACTACAGGCAACACTTTTAAAAAGTTTTAATGATCACTTTTGGTCCCATAATTGGGACAACCCGGCATACTGTACTTTATGCGCCTACGTATAATTAGAGGCCATTTCCGCACTAGCCTGTTATAGCGCGATGGTTCCACTTTCCACATCCTCTGGAATCCTGGGGTTTGCAGTTTCGGGAGGGGCCGGCCGGCCCCTCACGAAACTGCAAACCCCAGGATTCCAGAGGATGTGGAAAGTGGAACCATCGCGCTATAACAGGCTAGTGCGGAAATGGCCAGAAACATGCCTCAATACGTTCAGCGAGACTTACTCCTCGGTAAGCACGAGCAGGAATTCAATCCAAACCCCTCTTGCTCCTGGGTTTGTTTCTGCGCCCAACATCACCGCGCCAAGATGGGCAGGTCGGGGAAAACATTGTCTAAGACTTTTTTTTTGACTGGACATGTAGCATCTTTCTAAAAGCAACCCTAAACATGGACGAGGCTTGATTTAAAAACACCGAGTGGGTAAATATTTGGGCCAAAAATAAAGAGGTGACTCTATTACTGCATAGCAGAACGATGGGGAGGGGGGAGCCGGGTCCACGGATTTTAACCAGCCTCTCTTGTTATATAGGGTGATCAAATCTATGGGGCTGTACAGTGGGTCTCTAGCAGAAGGGCACAAGCTGCAATCGGGGTGGGGGGGTGCGTGACTTGATAGGGAGCGCCGCACAGCGACGTGCACCCAGATGCCCCAAAGAGGCTGGGAACCCCCTCCGCAAATCGCCGTTCTTTCGATCCCCTTCCCCAAATGCAAGCCTGGCTTCCCACCAGCGGCGGCTGGCGGCTCTGGGTTGATTTGTACCACCTTACGAGGAAGTGAACGTTTCGCACGGAAGGGGAGGGGCCTGTCGCCGCCGCCGCCGCCGCCGCCGGCTCCAGGAGGCTCCTAATAACAACATGGACCAGATTAGCTGCAACTTCTCCATAAGCCTAACCCCGTATCGCTCTAATAAGGCATTCGAGTTTTCTGCTTTTTTTTTTTTCCATACATAGCTCTGGAAGAAGGAGGGAGGGGAGGAAACCAGCTTTGTCTTTTCCTGAATGAAAGCGCCGGCAAGGGAGAAGGAGGGGGGCGGAGTAGATCCGTCTCCTTTTAATATGCAATAAGAGTCTCTTTCTCGCCATGCAGATCACGCACCCTTAGTCCAGGGTTGTGGGTTCGTGCGTGGTTTTCTTGGATGCAGGCATTGTTTTTCAAAACACTTTTTTTCCCCTTGTCTTGATCGTCGGGGTAAGGCGCAAAAAGACGCGCCAAAGCGCCCCGTTTTGGTTCCCGCGGCATCGAGCCCCTTGGCAGGCCGGGGCTGGGCTTTGACAAGGACCAACTTTGTCCCGGCGTGTGTGTGTGTGTGTGTTGCTTAGGGGGTGGTTGTTGGTTGCAAGACCGGGGATGGGAACAACATGTCAGCCGCTGCGTTTCTGCGCCTGCTGGTGTTGATCTGCTGTTTCCCTGTTGTGGGAAGGGGCAGGAAAGGGAGGACTCAGGCGCACCGCAGCTTGCTCGGGTAGACGCTTTATTTACATACACAAATTGCCACGGCCAGACCGAACCCGTCTCTTCTAGCCTAGGCTTGAGCTTTGCCCGCCCGTGGAAGAGGCTCCTCCTAGGCTGGTGGGAAGGAAGCGTAGGAAGGGAAGAGAAAGGAGATGCCAGGTCTGAGATGAGGCTCATCGCCCCGGGCAGCACGTTGGCGAGGCTCTGGGGAGCTCCTCGGCGGCGGCGGCTCCTCCGAAGTCCTCGCCTGGTCCGATCTGGCTTGGGCGGGGCTGCTCGGCCCATCCTGGACATGTCCTACTCCCGGCACTTTCTGGATTTCCAGGGCTCTTCCATCCCCACCTCCATGAAGAAGCTGGTCGCCACCAAGCTGAGCCCCAACTTCCGAGAAGCGGTGACCCTGCGCCACGATGCGCCCGTGCCACTCCCGGGAGACGGCGACCTGCTCGTCCGAAACAGGTGAGGGGGACGCGACGACCGCTCTCTTTCCCACCCCCACCCCCATCTCCTGGGTCTTTCCCTAAAGGTCCTAAGTGGGGAGAGGGCTGCGATCCCCTTTTTCTGCCTCGATGCGGCCCCCCTCCAACTTATCTCGCTCTGTGTCTTACACACTCTCTCACACACACGCGCTCCTTGGCCTCCCTTCTCCTGCGCACGCACCCCTTTCACTCCCGGTGATCCTGTCAAGTTGTACCAGCTGCCATCTGGCGACTGTTGATTTAATTTTATGGTTGGGAAGGGCTTTTTACGCCATCATCCCGCGCGCGCTCCTCCTCGGGTGCTGCTGCGGGGACCTTTCAACTCGTGGCGAAGTTGAGATCCTCTCGTTCGCGTTGGTCTGTCCTGCCCTTCCCCGTGAAATCGGAGGCATGGAGCGGAAAGGACGAGTTGCTCTCCCCGAAAATCTGTCTTAGAAAAGCCACCAAACTTCTTCCTAGGAAAGTTGTTGGGTGACCCAGGAGTTCAGGAAGGGATTTCGACAACCAGGAAATGGTTGCCAAGCCCCTCCCCGGGCTGCGATCTGCCTGGATTTATGACATGGAGTTCTGCACTAATCTTTGTTTTTACAGTGCAGCAGAAATACAGTACAGCAATCGACAAAGATGGACAAGAGAGCCCTTGTCTCTCTTGTCCAGCTTTGTCGATTGCTGTACTGTATTTTTGCTGTACTGTAAAAGTGTCTGATCTGTGTAGAACTCCATGTGTGGTTCATGCGGAGCAAGTGGGACGCTGCGCATAGGTTATTTATAGCCTCGTGTGTGTGTGTGTGTGTGTGTGTAGCCTGCGCGCGCATGTGACACACTCCAGACATTGTTGCAGAGCAAGTTCGGTATACAACTCTGCCTGTTTCTCCCCCCCCCACTCCACCCCACCCCACCCCACCTCAGTCCTCCACGTCACTAACCTTAAGCATGCCGTGAATCAACAGGAAAGTGGAGGATTTCGGATGGTATGTGGCTGCCACCCACCTTTCCCTGTCCTTAACTCCACGACCCGCGCCCTCCTTCTACAACAAAAGGGAAAGCTCGAAACAGAGCGCAGGGGAATCATGGCACACTCCTCCTGACCCACCTAACCATCCCTTACTCGGAAGTAAGCCCCTGTGAGGTCGAGGACGTTGACTTCCAAATAGGTCTCCTTAGAAGGGTATCACAATTATTAGGAGGTTCTCCTTCGGGGGTTACCTGTGTGTGATTGTTTCTGCAGTGGAGCTGGGTCACGCGTGGGGTGAAGAGGGGGTGCCTTTTTTCCTTTTATAGGATATGCTGTAAATGATGAGCTAACCTATCACTCTGCGCGGTTTGCATACTCTTCTGTGAAGTCTCCATATACCGTTAGGTTGTTTTTTTTTTCCTTCCTAAAATGAAAATCCCTTTCTTTAAAAAAATCTTTTCAAACTATTCTTTCTTTTTTTCCAATTATTCACTTCCTTGGTACCATTTCTTAAAAATCAAAGTGAGGCTTTTAAAAATCAGAAAATTTCTTTTTTTTTAAAAAAAAAGGTCTTCTGGGGACAATTTAGCATTCTGAAAAGGTGCAATTGTTGGTTTTCTGCTCCGTGCCTTTGTGGAGGAGTGGAAAGGAAGGGGTTCTTCTGGCAGATCTTGTTTATAGTAGGATTTTTTCCTAAAATAAATTTTCGGAACCTGGAACTGCTTACTTGGCAGTGGTCCAGCATAAATTGCATTTCAATAAATTTAACCCCATGGAAACCGATAGGACTAAGCTGGATCAAGTGCAAGTACACGGGATTAAGTGAGTCGTGGTATGCACACACACAGACTCACACACACACACGTCCACAGGGAAAGTAGCATGCATTAAACCTGTAATTCTGAACCCCTGGAATGCATGTATGTTTCATATAATGTACAATACCCTTGGGACAGAGAGAGTTGCTGTCCCTTGAGTCAAAGGTCTGAGATGCTGTCATCAGAGCATACTTTTTTGTGGAGGTGGGTGGAAGCACACTATCCAAAACATCATTTAAAAAAAAAATCCCTAAAAAAAAATGACACCCTGTTCCTTAAAAGGCTACAAGGAAATGGAGCCAAGTTTTCTCGTTGCCTCCTTGGGTAACCGAAAGGTTGTTACGTCCTTGTTCTCGTATCCCCTCCCTCCCGACATCGTCTCCCTCCTCTCTCTCCCGCTATGAAATTTGAAAATTTATGTCTGCAATTTATTTTGTTTTCAATGTAACCCGTTTTCCCATCCCGCCCTTGATACTGGGTGGGCTCTCGGGGGACTCGAGGAACGTGTTCCTACATACTCCGGAGAGGAGGAAAGGGGGCTGACAGCTCGCACCCAGGCAGACGAGAGAGAGAGAGAGGGAGAGAGAGAGAGAACCATGGCTTTTAGTCCGCTTAAAATACAAACACACACACACACGCACACACTTGAGTTGGCGAGGATGCGTGTCAGGAATCGCAGAACTGGAATTGGCAACTTTGGTATCCTGTGGGTTCGCGGGAGTTGTTCTCTTTTTTCGGGGGCGGGGGGAACTTCTCATCCAGGCAGAAAAGATCTCCTAAGAGCTCAATAAAGAGGGTTTAGGAATCGACCATTCTAACCCTTTTTTCCCCCCTTAACCTCACGCGAGTTCACTTCGGACTCCTTGCCTCCTCCTTTGTCGCGCTCAGCAAAGCGCCTTTGCGCCTTCTCAGGAAAGGAGTCGCTTAGGTTTCTTCCGTCCTGCAAATAAACTCTGTATTACCTGCAAACATACGGGGGAGAAAAGGAAGGAGGGAGGAGAAGGTCAGCTTCACTGACAAGAGAAATGACCATTTTTGGCCTCTCTAAAATGACGAGACGAAACTATAATATGGAGAATGTTCCCTATGTAAACGGACGCGCGCACACAGGCACACGATAATACAGTAGTATAGTAGTAAGTAGGAAACGACTTGAAGCCACACAGCAACGACAGAGTAGACTCTATCCAAACACAGGTTGACTTCCCAGGATTTAAGTCTGAGCTTAGTTCTCCCCCCCTTCTTTTTAGAACTAGATCATGTTAAGGAGGAACTCTTCTTCATGGGGACAAAAACCCCATCGCTTTTATTTTGGTAGGAGGAATCAGTTTCTGAACAGCAGAATTTAATCAGTTCAAGCCTAAAGAAATTTCTTCAGATTGAAAATAATTATAAAACAACGTGAAGGAGATGTGATCGTGCGGTAAAGAGGAAGGCGGAATATTAATATTTGAGAGGGAAAAAAACTTTTCGGTGGACCATGCCATCTGGGTCTGATCTTCCCGAAATGAAGGTTTTCGGGGGGTTTTAGCAGATAGTGACTTGGGAGAGATGTTATGTTAGTCTTGAGAAGTGGCAGATCATATTAACAAGGGCTTTTTTCCTCCAGTGAGGTAAGGTAGAAAGGAAAGTAGGTGTGAAAACTGCGAGGGAAAAAATGAAAGTTGGAGGAGGGTTTCTGATCCTTGGCGTGAAGGCTGAAAGGCTGGGAGTGCGCGAATGATGCTGAGCGATGATCATCTGTTTGCTTGGACTGGGAACTCGCTGGCCCTGGTGTTGCGGGACTTTGTTTTGTCTGGCTGGTCAAGGCTCTGGTCCCTCTTCTCGGTCTTTTGAATTTTTTGTCTTTCCTTTTTTTTTACTTTTTGTACGAGAAGCAGCTTTTTACTGCCTTTACAGACTCTCCCCGCTCCAAAAATCTTAGCTGTTGGTATAAATCAGGAGGAGGGAGAGAGTCACTCTGCAATCGAGGGGCGGGGGCTTGGATCTAGTTTGTGTGGGTGGTTGTGTAGGATTTAAAAAAAAAAAAACTAGGGACACACACACACCCCTCGTTTTAGAAGGTCGTTGAAGGCTGGAGTGCCCCTTCTAATGAAATGGAAGCTAGCACATTGGAGGAGGGAGAAGAAGAGGGCGTAAGGAAGGCCACGTCGTTAACTGAACGGAGAGCAGGAGAGCGCCGGCAGCTCGCTCGCTTCAGACAAGTTTGCAAGCTGGTCGTGAACTTGCCGTTACTTTTGGAATCACACACGTACAGGCACTTGTCCACACTTATTCCGGAGTAAACCCCACTGAAGTCCACTAAGATGAACAGCGTAGAGCCCCACCGAGGGGGTTCTGACGGATTTCCTCCCACTTGAAGTGCGCACAGCACTGCAGTCTTACTTCGGGCCAGGCAGGCGTGGGACGGGGCTGGACACTTCTGGTGTTCTTGTATCTCGGGGTGAGGGGGCTGTGCACAGGCCTGCTACTCTGTACCGAGGAGGCATTTACATCCTCCTCCTGAAAACACCCGTTTTTGAAAAACCACAGCATAAAAGCAAAGTTCCAACACTTTCCGTAGGCTCTACGAAATTTTAAAAATAAAGTCCCTACTTACACCAGGCTGCATTTTAAGACTGATTGGTTTTCGCCTGGAGGTGATAGTGCTTAATCATGTTTCCACGACTCTCCAGTAATAATTTTCGCGGGGCGGACGCAGTTCCAACGCGGGACTGGGGCGACAGAGAGCGATCTTTGCGACCTGGACGGTTCTTATTTGAATTGGGTGGTAAGAAGGACCTCCTGGTCGCCATAGATCTCGCCCTGCCTTGCGCCCTTCTCGCATCGCCTTCCCTGGAACTCTGGGCAGGCGTTGCCCGCGCCTCCCCGACGGAGCGGCCGGCGAGCCGCGCCGGGAACGAGGCACCCGCCGGAGCGCACAACACCGGCGGCGGGCGGGGCTCAGTGGAAAGGGCCACATGGCAAGCAGGGCAGAGAGGGCGAGGGGCCAAGGGAAAGTGGCAGAGGGGCCTGGGAAGGGGATGATCTCCCCCTGGCCTCCCGCCCTCGCAGAAGTCCCCCAGCCGACCTCGGCAGCAGCCAGAATGAGCGCTCTCTCACTCGCTCACATAGGTGGGTGCCAACACGGGCGCCATTCCTGCCCAAAAGATCTCTGGGCTGCCACTGAACCCGATTCCCAACTCGCCCGACTCACAGAAACTACTGTATTCTATAGGCTAACGAAGGACGTGATCAGGGCGTCTTCACCTGTTCATGTTAACGAGGCGCGCGGGTGGCTTCACCAGCCCCTTTGGCTAACTGCAGGGGGCCGCCACTGATTATCTGCAGTAGCCCCCTCTCACCCTCCCTCGTCTATATTCGTCCCTGCCCGTCCTCGCTGGCGGCCTTTAGAATAAGGTTAAACGAGAAAGGGGAGGTGTACCTCAAAGAGGCCGCTTCCCAACTCGATTGAGCCGATCTTGCGGATTTGAGCGGCTTGAGCCCACTTTTGGGCTCTGGGTCTGACCAGCTGGTTGGTTGAACCCAGAACCCAGTTGGTTGAAACTGGGTTCCCCCTGGTCAAATGTGCCTAGGTCGACCTAGCCCTCAATCCGATTGGTAATCTCTAGAAACTATGGTTTCTATTGCCCTTTACTTCCATGGCACAGCTTGCAGGTGTGGTTTGGAGCATCGTTGCAGAAGCAATGACAGGGCCTGTGTGGTGTGGATGTGCCTTTTAAATCACTGAGAACAAACTGAAGGGAGTCAGGATGAGGTTAGATGGAGAAAGACTCCATTGGAAGCGCACACACTCACCATGCTCTTGCAACAGTGTAACTTGGGGGGAGCAGAAGGAGGGTTCTAACTGGTACAGAAGTCAGATGTGGAGGGATGCGTGGGTGGAGGGTTGAATCAATGAGGCCAGTTTTATACGCAGCTACTTCACTGGTTAGTAACCTCTGGCTTCCAGTAGTTAAGGCTGTGTTGTAAAACAAAGCCAGACTTTTCTGGGTATAGTAGCCCCTTCCAGTCTAGTTTCTTGGTTCTCTGAACTTTGCTTTCTCACAGTCCTCAAGGAAACAGCACGTGCCTTTGGCCTTGGAATCTTCCCCCCCACCTCCCTCTCTCTTTCTCTTAGAATGGGACATGGGAGTTATGTAAATTAAAGCTGGATGGTTTCTTTCTCTCCCCCCACCAAGAGCTATAAATAGAATGAAGATATTCTTTGCTACAGATGCAGACTGGATTATGTGAAGAATTGGGGAGAACAACAGAAGTCACAGCTCACTTGCTCTCCCTCTGTGAATCTGTATATATTTCTAAATCTGTATATATCGCATGCTTTGAGCACATTTTACTAATGAAGGTTTTCCTTCAAATTAGAAATGACCAGTGCACTTCCTTTAATTTTGTCATTTTCCTTTCTGTGAGCTATTTCAAATTATAATAAATCCACAAATAGCTCTCTAGTTATGGCATTAAAATCAATTGTTCACATATTTCCACACTTCTGCATAATTAAATGCCACATAATTTGTTTATATTTGGCTCTAGAAGAAAAACTGTCACATTGGTTTTTCTGAGAGAATTGTCATTAGCACAGAATTCTTGTTTTCAAGTTTCTGCAGGAAAAACTAGCTACGCCCTCCTTTTTTAAAGATAACTTGGATTTCATCATCATAAGCTACTCCATCACTGCACATTAAATTTCTAGTGTCCTTTCAGTACTTAGGTTCATTTTTACCTTTGTAGAGGTCAATAGTGCTCAAACGTATTGTTGCCTAATTATAGTCCTTCCTTCCAAGGTGGTTTTAAGTCATTTGTTGTGAGTCATTTGTATACAGCAAAATACTTCAATAATGTGCAAATTAGTTGCATCAAAAGGCAAATTTGTTATAGTCACTCCATCAATTTTCTTTAACTTTGCCTGCAGTAACGCTTATGAGTATTGACCTTGGAGAGGACATTGATACTTTGCGTTATCATTAGTCACTAGAAGTGTTATAATCTGAAATGTAAATTTGTTGCCAGAGTTAGCATATATACTGTTTAGTCATATTTATTCAGTTGTATTTTTATTAATTATTATTATTATTATTATTATAGGAAAAAGGTCATATTGATTCTGTAGCTGGTCTTTTCTTTCTTTTATTCTTATTTTCATTAAACAGAAAAGACAAAAAGTCCCTTAGTTTTTAAATTTAAGAAATATGTCAGGTAAAAGTGTGTCTAATTAAAACAATCTTTTTTTAAAAAAATGGATAGGACTTTTTTCCACTCTAGAGACAGTTGAATATGCATTACTGAAAACTCCTAAAGTGCAAGGTTTTTCTTATAGCAAATAAAAGCTTTGTAAGACAGTCATGCATGTTTGTTTTCTTCTAGATTTGTTGGCATTAATGCATCTGATATTAACTTCTCAGCCGGCCGATATGACACCTCAGTTAAGCCCCCATTTGATGTAGGCTTTGAAGGAATTGGTGAAGTGGTAGCCCTGGGCCTGAGTGCAAGTGCCAGATACACAGTGGGCCAGCCTGTGGCTTACATGAAACCTGGTGCCTTTGCTGATTATACCGTTGTGCCTGCTAAAGAAGCCATCCCGGTACCTTCTGTGAAACCCGAGTTTCTGACACTGCTGGTAAGTGGAACTACAGCATATATCAGTCTGAAGGAGCTTGGAGAATTGTCTGAAGGGAAGACAGTTCTGGTGACAGCAGCGGCTGGAGGAACCGGTCAGTTTGCTGTGCAACTTTCCAAGAAGGCAAAATGCCATATAATAGGAACTTGCTCCAGTGATGAAAAATCTGGCTATTTGAAATCCATTGGCTGTGACCATCCTATCAACTATAAAACTGAAAATGTTGCTGCTGTCCTTAAGAAGGACTACCCAAATGGTGTGGATGTAGTGTATGAATCTGTTGGTGGAAAGATGTTTGACTTGGCTGTCAACTCCTTGGCTACCAAAGGGCGTCTGATAATTATTGGGTTTATTTCTGGCTACCAAACTCGTACTGGCCTTCCGCCTGGTCAAGTAGAGATGCTGCCAGCAAAACTGCTAAGAAAATCTGCCAGCATCCGGGGGTTCTTCTTAAACCATTACTTCTCTGAATACAAAATGGCTATGAAACACTTGGTTGAAATGTGTCAAAATAGAGAACTGGTTTGTGAGGTAGACTTTGGAGACATGTCTCCAGAGGGCAGGTTCTCCGGTTTAGAGTCAGTATTCCGTGCGATAGATTATATGTACATGGGAAAAAACATTGGAAAAATTGTAGTAGAATTACCTCACTCTGTCAACAGTAAGCTGTAAAAACAGAACAATGATATAAATCAAAAGAGGGAAAATGGATATGCTGTGCTTCTCGAAAATTAAAACAGTTCAGTTTCTTTAAAGTTGGCAAAGGGCAGCATATTAAAATAGCATTTATGGACTAATAAAAAAAATGTTTCCTTTCCAGGGTATTGTGTTGTATACAAATGCAATTTCTCATTGGTATTCCTTTAAACAAGAAAACTGTATTTTTATCTGGAAGTTTTGAATGAATTTGTGATTAAGCTTGAACTGAATCTGAATGTAGTTCTGATAATAAAAAAACAAACAAACTGATCTTATGTCTTTCTTCTATAATTAGATGAGTGAAGGCATGTGAGGCCTCAGTCCTATGCGTACTTCCCTGGGAATAAGTCCCATTTAGGTCTGGAGGCTTACTTTTGAGTAAACCTGTCTGGGATTGTACTGTTAGGCAATTCTGTTTATGCAGTTACCTAGAAATATGTCCCATTGGTATCTCAAATTAAATCTGTTAAATTTTTTATTATTATCATTTGTGTTTGAAATTATGGACGTGGTCCATCAGGACATTCTGCTGAACAAGGAGAATAAAAGGGCATCTGAGCAAGAGGGTTTTCCGAGGAGCTTTCACAAGACAAGATCCTAGCGGGATATGCCCAATAATTTAAATAATGAAAAATTACAACCTCTTTTTCATGATGACCATTCCAAATGAACATCTTCATTTTCCATGGTAATCAAATATCTAGTTAAAATTCTAGTTTAGCAGGGAAACGCATCCAGTTGCTTATGTGTTAATCAACGCTACTAAACTCTTATGTTTTCTGTTGTGTTTCAATATATTCATCTTACAATGTTACTTTTAAAAGTATAGAACTTGGCTATATACATGCATTAAGTGGATTAGCATTACCATAATAGTAGGTTCTGTTTACTAAGGTAATGTAAAAATGGTGGAGCACCTGAACCCCACAGAGAACTCTGTGTTCATACTGCTTTACTACAAAATAGTAATTCACTGGATTGGTTGGTTAGACTGCCACCAGTGTGGGCTGGGCTGGCTTATATAATAATACCATTTCCATAAGCAGTTGTATTTTGTGTGTGTGTGTGTGTGTGTGTGTGTGTATAAAGCAATAAACATCATTTACCTTTTTTTTTACATTGTGTTTCATTTGTCAGTCTTTAAAAATCTATCAGTGTATTTTTGTGCAACAAGCAGCATATCATTCTTTACATGTCTACCCAGAAGTAAATCCCATTGATGTAATGTGCTTACTCCCAGGTAAATCATGGATATTAGATTGGAATGTCACACTCCATTCTTCCCAGTTACCTGGGAGTAAGCTTTGCTGAATCCAGGGGCATTTACTTCTGAGTTGATATGCATGAGGTTGCACTGTTAATAGCCTGCATCTACCATGTTGTTTAAAAGGCTCTCATAAAAAATATAGCTTCCTTTAGCCTTCTTTTAGAATTGGTTTCCTATTACCTGTTTGGGTTTTCAGAAGTGGGACATTAATTTAAATCACTGTATAGTACCTGAAGGCACACACATATAGTTTGTTTCCTTGAAGATGCAGGCAAGTATATACAAACCTTTCTCAGAAGCAACACATGTAAAATAAATTGCTGAAAGGCACTATTTAAAAACAACAACAACAACAACAACAACAACACATATCAGGGTCCCAGGGACTATTTTTTCCCCCAGCTACTCTGGCAATTGATAGTAAATATTATCCTTTAGGATAATTTTATGTTTATTAAGGTGAATGGATTCTCCTTTTATGCTTCCTCTTCTGCTTCCCAAGAATAGCTCTTTTATTCTGGCTACACTATAGCTCATAGCATATCCAAGTAGTAGGATGTAAGCCAACTGAACACCTCTCAGTTCAATGGAACCTAAGTGGCTCAAAGTCACTAAATTTCAGATTGGGCTAGAGGAAAATTTGCTTGGTAGGTGGAATCAGTGTATATCAGCAGTCGGTCACACTGTGGAAACACTCTCATTATGATGAAGTGTTTGGCTTCCATTTGTGATTTTAAAACAAAAGTAGAAACAGCTATGAGTTTTCTCAAGGCAGTATAACTGTTGTGAATAAAATTTACGTTTAGGCATAAGGAACTATAATTATAACTGCTTTTCCAGGAACTGAGAAGTTCAGTGACTGAAGGCTATTTTTTTTTTATTGGTTGGATTTGTTAGCAAGATATTAGCACTTGAATCAGACAATTGATTCTTATCACTTTGAGGGATCATTTCTAAATGTCAGCATGTTTACCTTCCAGTTGTAAATTCCTTCATTCAGAAATAAGTATCCCAGTTTCAGGGAAATCCACTTTAAAGTAGCTGTTTTAAAAGATTATATCTTTGGGTACATTCATTACTAGTTAAAAGTAGTGCAAATCCTGTTAAGTTTTAAGACAGCAAAAACCCCAACATATACAAGTTGAATAATTAAACTTTAGTCATTGGATATAGATTTGATATTTAAATCAAGGAGACATAGGTATGTTGTGACCAGTGAACATAACTGGATCCCACTATGGTCTGGAACTTTTTTTTTAGACTAGTAATTTGAGATTATATTTATAGCCAAGATTCTGTGTAATTACAATTGGCCCTGCTTTTTTCTTTGCACTAAATACAATAATTACAAAACAACTAGTCACAATAATTAACAGCCAAAACAACAGACACTTTCAGCATTATCTGCTAGCATATATTCAATTGTTTCATGTTACAATTTATGTGTTTTACACTGTACACAGTAAGCATGTTTACCATACACATGCACACACACACACACACACAGACTAGCACTCATGGAAGTGAATACTGTAATGAGCGAAGCACAGATGCATGCTTGTAGGCATGCAATGAACCGGAAGTCCTGATTTACAAGCTTGTAGCTTCTTTCATGCATTTTTCCTGCATATTTACAAATAACTATCTCCTCCTCATCCTTAGAGTGTTTTTTTACCACATATGCAGCAAAGACTTGCCACAAAATATAAATTGAAGCTGATCGTACATAGAAATAGTGAAACAAACATAAGCTATATAGAAATCTATGGGAACTAAATTCTTAACTGTGGATTGCAAACTTGGAGTTGTGTTTTTTATTTTTTATTTTATTCTCTTTCACTCTGAAACACTAATTCTACAGTTTCCTAATCCAAATGACTTTACAAAGGCATGCTTACTGCTGCTGCTGCTGCTGTATATGCATTCTTGTTCTTTTCCTAAATGGTTTTAGATTAGCTACTTAATTTTCTTAAATTGGTTTCATAACCTTCCTTCTTAGACAAATCAGTCCAGGGATAGTGGGGTTGTACTTGTTTGAATATTTAAGAGGTAAACAATACACATGTTTCTTTTATGTTATGAAAAGGAGTGCTATCTCCAGGTATTCCATAAAGACACTATGGGCCTTTCCACACTGCACTGTTAGAGTGCTATTATTCCACTTTCAACATCATGTGAAATTCTGGGGTTTGTAGTTTACTGAGGCCAAAGAGCTCTCTGGCTGAGAATTCTAAATACTCCTCCCCCAAAATGCAAACTCCAGGATTTCTTAGGATGCTTAAAGTGGAATAATAGCACTATAAAGTGTAGTAGTACAGAAAAGCCCTATATGTTTGATAGTTCTCTTCCCATGCCCCCATAGTTTAATTGTTTTCTCTGCCCCCACACTCATAGTACATACATACTTACCTCTTCTGCTGCTTAAAAGATGTATTATAATCTCACCATAGTATGGATTATGTTAGTTCTGAATAAGCAGTGAATTTAAATGACGTGGTAATATTAGCAACTAAATAAAAGGAAGTTTATTCATCACAGCTCACCAAACATAAAAGTACACAAAATACTATCAAGTCAGAGCAAGGGATTATCAGTGGTACACTTTGGCCAGAATCCAAATTCTTCAGTTCATGAGCAGAGAAAGATCGTTGATTTTCTTTTCCAGCTGTAGCTGTTTGCATGTTAAATGCTGGAGAAGATGTGAGGGAGGGCATAAGAGAGTGTGTGTATTTGCCTTCAAGTAGCCTGTCGACTTATGGTGACCCCATAAATTTCATAGGGTTTTCTAAGGCAAGGAATATGTAAAGAATTAGGCCTTTGGTAAGGTTATGAAGAATCCCTAAGAGAAGTTACAACCTTACACATACTAAACTGGGAATAAATGCCACTGAATGCAGTGGAACATCTTCTGAGACCACATGCGCAAGATTACTCTTCATATTGCTGTTTTCTCTATAACTTGTTATTGTAATCTTTCTACTTGAAATTGCTAGCTGTCGGGGGGGGGAACATGTTTGCAGACAGAAACAGCTGAGGTTTAATACATATAGGCAAACATTGGAGTCTTTCTGTGAGGAAAAGGGATGTCAAGGATACACCATGATGACAATGTGGTGAGGCTGATGATGGTGGTGGTTGTGATGATTTTTATTTTAAAGGCAAACATACAGTGCCCACTAAATGTATTCACTGGCGGTCTTTCTACCAGCTACCTTTCTATTGACTGTATTGTTATTCTGAAACATTTTAATGCCTTTTAGAATTAAATCATATTTCTGTAATATTGCAGTGTGTGTGTGTGTGTGTGTGTGTGTGTTTAAAGAGAAGAAGCCAGTTCCTATATAATTGCCATGCTGTGCAAATACAGATAATTGCAACTGCTCAGGGAAAAGTTTGCGGCAGTATTCAAAACTGTTATTTGTTTGTTTGTTTGCCTTTCTTCAGTCTAGAAAAGAACTCCACTGCTGAATAGCTGTTAGTATCTATTTTACAAGATTTACTCATTTTCAGGTGCCTAATATAGCTGCTAGCATGCATGCACAACAATACAATTTATATGGTAAATGGAACCAAATAATGGCTTCGCTGAATGTTATGGCTGCACTGAAGGGAAATGTCACGGTAAATAGCTGCCAAATTATGGATCATGCCGAAGTGTCACAACTGCACTAAAGACAAATAGCACTAGAGGCTATTGCCACTGTGACGCTTTTGAGTTATGAAGAAGAGGCGCAGCCTTGATGTGAGGCTCTTTGTGTCCTCATTATAGCAAAGGGTTACTGGTGCAACGTACAAGAAAACCTAGTCCTATGTGATGGTTAGTTATTAATCTGTCCATTTCAGATCTAACAGCTGTAGATGAACAGGCAGTCCTCAAAAAGCACACACACACGGAGGGTGAGACTAAAAACCTGCCTGTTTTATTAACATAAATGTGTATGGGAAATGACTGGCAATGGCAAAATGTTGCAATAAAATAATCTAATCAAAGAATATTATTAAATTTAACCAGGTACGCATCTGAAAGGTTTACTTGCTTCTTAGTCAGATATATGTGTGAAATATCAGCAGTAATGCACTTTTCTCCTTTTGTAAAGACTTGAGTAGTAAGGACATTACCCACCAAATTGCTTCTTCTAAACTGAAGTGAGTCCCGGTTTCTTTCATTTTAATGGGAGGGTAATAAAGATGAAAGACTAACATTTTAACTGATGGATCCCTTAAGCTAGAAAAGAGGAATTTATTATGTTTTGAGGGGCTATGATAAATCCTGAATCTGAGTGCATGTTTGGGATGATATGGAAACTCCAAGTAAACTAAAAATAAAGTGCACCATTGAGGAAGGGAGGAAACACCTTTTGGGGTAGTTTTGATCATTTTTCATACTATTTTTATTTACCCAAAGAACACTGAATTTATTCCACACTTTTAGTTAGAAGCAAGTTCTGTTGATTTCAGTGGAATTTACTCCAGATTGAGTGTGTGGTAGATGGCAGCCATTGTAATAAGTATGCTTTAGAAGATTTCAAAATTAGCAACTAGCACATATGCTCAAAGTCTGAGGCTATGTTTAAGCACAGTCTGACATAGGTGAAATAAGTGTTTTATTCACAACACTTCACTTACTGAATTTTTGTACACACTGTGAACTTACCATCTGTAATTCAAGACAACTGTCAGCCTCCATTTTAGAGAGGGAATGGGGGGGCAAACAATTGCAGTGGATAAATTACTTCTCTATTCTACAGAGAATGGCCTTCCTTCCATGTTGTGCTTAAGGTCATTGGCAGGGCAACGTGGGGGCAGTTTGCACGGTACTTAAATCTTATGCACTGTTAAATATGCACCAAGTAATCCATGTTGTGAGTAAATAGAATTAATTGCAATTTGACTCTTTTTTTTAAAAAAAGGAACACATTCAGATACAAGTTTACCTTTCTTTTTCACACTGTTCTATTTTCTTTTCACATATGAACTATACAGATACTTGTCATTGTGTTAGTACCTTTAGATTTCCTCAGAGTACACAAAAATCTGCATTCAAGGCAATGTGTTTTAGCGTGTGATCATAATGTTGCCTCTGTTTAAAATCCATATCCTGTCATCTAACAAAAAGTTCCATCAAATCTAGACTAGAATATCTTTAATATCTATTAGTTACCCAGAATTTATTTTTATGTACTGCACAGTTGCAAGTAACTGCTTCTTATTAAATGAAAACCCTGCATTAGGTATTTGAAGAATATTTCAGCTAATGAGCATGTAATGTCCTTTGTATAACATAGAACTTCTTTTTGTGTTCAGAATTACAAGATGCTGGAAAGTTGACAAATTATATCATTTAAGACAGATGCCTACCTTGGGGACTTTTTTTTTTAAAGGCTTCCTGTTTCTGGTTTCTATTTCAGTAACATTTGTAATTGCTACAGGATCATTACCTGTGTAGTGTTTAACCCCTTCCCATAGTTACTGCTTCACATTAACTCAATAAATGTGTGGTTTATATCCTAACAGACTGGGAGTTATACAGTTTTGTTTCAGGTTGTGTGTTTTTCCCTGCCTTTCTCTTTGTCCATGAATACTTTGCTTGCTTGTTTCAAATATTTGTCCTATAGCTTTCCAATAATAGTATTCAAGGTGACTAACAAATAACTAAATGATGAAAAAATAGCAATCAAAATGTAATACACAAGTAAAATTTCAAATAAGAAAGAATGATAGCCAACAGTTGTATAGGTGATTTGGAACTTCTCCTCCCCTAAACATTTAAGAGATTAAGAAAGAGAGTCAGAGAGAGAAAGGTTTATCTGTGTAGCAAGCAGCTGAGATTAAAAAACTTGAACAGTGTAACCATATGCTTGTTAACTCAGAAATTTTCAGTTGAATTCTGTGGAGTTTGTGGGGTGGGAGGATATTAGGGTATTAATGGATCCCCTGGCCTAAATGCAATTCCTAGTCCCAACTAGAGTTACTTCACTGAATCAACTGCTGACACTTTATGTCCATCTCATTGATTCAATGGGTCTAATCTGTTTACAACTAAGGATTTAGTTGAGGACTGGTACTCTAGTCTGCCATTTCAGGGGGCAGATTTGCATGGGGCTGCTGTTCTATACTTTGTCTGACCAGAGCTGGCAGAAATGCTGCAGGAAAAGTTTTCATCTCTTTATGAGAGCATTACTTCTCTGTATTTGGAGCCCTAATCAGTGTCATCAGCACCTAGGACAAGGACATACCAATAAAATGAGTTTAATGGATGCAAAATTGCTGATGCAATATACTCTATGTGGTGGGGGGAAGAGCTGCTAGGTCAGGATACAGCACTCATTTCCAGCTATTCTAGTATCATTTTTTTAAACTAGACTTAAGAAATAGTCTGAAGTATTGACCCTTGTTAACTGCTCTTGTTCTCTTTTTTTTGGTTTACACCATGTGACTTGGGTTTATTTATTTTACTTATTTAATTTATATAAAACTTTTGTTCCACAAATCAAAGTCTGACAATCACAAACAAATGAATATTTTAATCTGTAAGCAGTCCAGATCAATTCTTCTTCTTTTTTGTCTTTTTGTCACACTCTTAACAAATACAATCTGGTATAATCAAGAAATTATGTGTTTTGGAATCCTCCTTTCCTCTTTCTTTGACTATTTCTGCACTGTACTGTTATAGTGCTGTTATTCCATATTCATCATCCTGTGGAATTCTGGGGTTTGTAGTTTACTGAGGCCAAAGTGCTCCCTGGCTAAGAATTCTAAAAGCCCCTCCCTAAACTGCAAACCCCAGGATTCCATAGGATGTTGAAAGTGAAATAATAGCATACATACTAACAGTGTAGTATGGAAATGGCTGGCTTTCTTTCTTTCTTTCGAAATTATATACCCAAGACAGTTTACAAAAAACACACTAAAATGGCAATAGCATGACATGACTGAAAAATAATCTAGTAAAATAAAAGCATAAGTTAAAAATAATTCCATAAGATTTTAAAATTTGGGTAATTTGGGAACACAAAAGTTTTATCTGTTGCTGAAAGGACATCAGAGTTGTCATTGGACAAGTTTTCTTGAAGAACGTATACCTTCAATGATGTGTCACTGCCTGGCTCACCTCAGATAGTGGTGAAATGCACAGGGGAACTTCCAAAGTTGATTTATGTGTACTAGCAAGGTCCTACAGATGTCCAGACTGCAGGCTGCTTAATGGCAAACACCAGCACTTTTGTTCTCAGACCTGGAGCCAGTGTATTGCTTAAGCCAGCCTTTCTCAACCTCTTTACCCTGAAGGAATAGTTTTCAGGTCTCAGGGAACTTCTACATAAAAAGTTATTATATCTACAGCTCAAAGCCATTTTTAAAAAAAGTCTCTTGCAGAACCCTGACTCTTAAGCCGTTTCTTCACTAGACTATTACAGGACTATTATTCTACTTTCAACATCTTATGGAATCCTGGAGTTTGCATTTTAGGGAGGGGCCTCTGCAGTTTAGGGAGGGGCCTCTAGTGTGGAAATGGCCTTAGAACCCTAGGGTTTCAGGGAACCCTGGTTGAGAAACCCTGGATTAAGCATTGCTAACATGTTTTCTATCATCTAGTATCTCTATCCACACAGAGGTACACGTGTCCCTGCAGTATGAAGCTTCACTGTGTTTTCCCAGGAGGTACTGTATATGTAAAGACATGATTAAGGTGTTTCCATTGAAAACTTTGTTTTAGATTCTGCATTAATTGACACTGATAAAATTGTTCCAGTTTAACAAGGTTTCTGTAAATCAAAATGAGACCCTATGATGGTACATGGATTATAACTTCCTCTCCGCCCATTAGTAATGTCTGCTTGGGGTTGGGAGGGAATCATAATGAGCCATCCCAGGCATAGTTACTTGGGGTTGCATTTTTCAAGCCCTCTCTTATACACTGTAGTGTGGCTCCTGTAGTCCTTCTGTAGACTGTTGGACAATTACATTTTGCCTGTTATGAGAGATAATGGAACACTGTTACTACTTATTGTGGGGTTATTTTCAAACAGTGTTTACCTTTTAATGAGAAACTGAAACCCTAATATTTAACCAGTCGCAAAAGTGCTTAGGATAAGGTTTCACCGCTACATTGCAAATGGGACATCTTCAGCGTTTTAACAGCTCTGGGTCAACAGCCCTACAATTAACCAGCATTAAGCGTATAGCTTATTGTATCATTACAGCATCTTCCTGAAAACAACATGAAAATAAGTAAGTGAGTCTAATCACAATCAGAAAGTAGTACATACCATGTAGGATCAGATACCCCACAAAATACTCTGTATATTAGACATATCACTACTATTTCAGAGACTAAAACAGTGAGGCCGGGGGGGGACTGAGCAAAGTTGCTCTTGACATTTGATCACTGGTTTTTGAAAGTGGGTCAAAGAAACTATATAAGATAAAGAATTGTTCCATATATGTGTTTAAACTACAGTATGCACAGACTTCTTATGTGCTTCCTCAAAATTGTACCCTAAGGGATTCATTTATGTAGGAAATGGCAGACACAGGAAATTTGTAGAGCATCTGGAATCAGCAACACACAACATGCAGAACCGTTCCAAGTAATTTCAGCATGCCTCAGGTTGGCTATAGGGTACAAAACTGAAAACCTGCTTAATCCAGTCTCCACAAAGGTCTGGAGACCAAAGAGCATCCTGCTTTGACACAAAGTAAACAGTAATTTTTTAAAAAAAATGCAAAAACCTATGCCTCAGCAAATATATATGGAATTGTAGGCCAGTCAGAAAGCAGTAATAATCAATATATAAAAGTCAAAGCTTGTTTGTCTGTGTCAGGCAAAGACCTCATATGATTGACTGTGTCAAGTGAAGACTTCATATGATTGGCTGCCTAAGATTATTCTATGGAATCCTGGGATTTGCAGCTTAGGGAGGGGCCTTTAGAATTCTCAAGCAGTGAGCTCTTGAGCCTTAGGCAACTGTGTCTGTCTTGAATAGGTTGGTTGCTATAGAGACGAGGCCTAGGAGCAAGGAGGAAGGCAGTGTATTCCCTCAGGAACCTAACCTCTTTATGTTAACTCTGAATACAGATTGGATTGGGGAATACGGGAAAAAGTTACAGGTACTGGACAAGACAGTTTGAGGAATTAGAGACACAAGATCTCAAATCTTTCTAACAAGTATTAACTATGAGAAAATAAAATCCCAGGCAACACGAAGTATATTTGCTAGTATCATATATTTCTGAAAACTATTCTGTGAAACAAACAGGATGACAAAAATATTTTGAAACTCTGCTAGTTTCCAAACAGGTGGTTCTAGGAATCAGTTATGGGGCCCAATTAATGCAAAACTTGCACTGTTCTCCTGGGATGCGAGTCCCTTATTTTGCAGGTCCCTGTTTGCTCCTTACTATATAATACTTTATGCGGAGCCTGCTGGATTCAGTGGGCTGTATATAGACGTCAGTCTTTCTTGGGTGATCCCAGGTTCCAGTACTATATGAGAGGGAGAAAAACTGCTCCCTGCCTACTTCCTTTACACAATACAGAATTTAATTTGTACACTTCCACCATGGATATAAGAGAAGATGAAATCACGCATAGAGTTGGAAATGGGGATAGAAATTTTAAGTTTTTAAGAACTTTAAAACTTTGTAACAAAGTTTAAAACAGAAAGTTTTTTAAAGATTCCATGTCCATGTCCATGTTTTGAATGTTTTAGCTGCATTGTTCTTTTTTATTTCTAAGCTGCCTTGACTCCCAATTTTAGGAGAAAAGGCAAGATATAACAACAATAGCAGCAGCAGCAACAACAACAGCAACAATTTCTTTGGTCTAAGCTCACCGTTCAGATGATCCTGGTTTCTCAATTTGCATTTGAAAAAAAAGCTTCTCACTCATAAAATTAAAACATAGATAATCTGACTGGTGATGGATTCAGGTAGACCAAAGAAATTGTTGCTGTTGTAATATCCTTCTGTCTCTCAAAATTGGAAGACAAGACAGCTTATAAGTAAAAAATACAAATACAGCTAAAACTTACACAAAACATGAACATTGTCATAGAATTCAACTGTTCATAATGTTAAAACAATTTAAACATATACTTTAATTTTTTTAAAAAAGCAGTTAAAAAGATGAAAAGCCACTAAAAATGGTTCCATTTAAAACAATGCAGGACCCTTGGCCCATTCTTTAAAAATATTCTGTTTTAAAAGCCTATCATAATAAAAAGTTATTTGCCTGCCAATGGAAGGACAGCAAGGAGGAGGCCATTCTGGCTTACCTGGAAATGGAGTTCCAGGGTGTAGGAGCAGCCACCAAATAGGTTGTTATTTTGCATCCTCACCAACTGTATCTGGGATGATGGTGGAATGGAAAAAAGGCCCTCCTCTAAGGGTCTCAGGGCCAAGACAGGCTCATACAGAGTGGTGTAGTCTGACCTTGAGATCAGAGCAAGTTCTTTGAATTGTGCCTGGAAACAATCTGGCAGCCAAAGGAGCTGTTGAAGCAGGGGAACTATATGGTCCTTGTAGCCCTCCCCAATTAACATTCTGGCTGCAGTCCTTTGTACTAGCTGAAGTTTCTGAATATTCTTCAAAGGCAGCCCTATGTACAGCATGTTATAGCAGTTCAGACTGCTTCACACCATGCCTAGTTAAACAGTAGGATTCATCTCTATTGATGTGGTAGAGAAGATGCAATGATAGCTGCTAACCAGTATGACTTCTCTTGAGCATGAACTGGGCAACTCTTGCTTCCTTCCCACCTTTCCTTCCCCAGCTACTGCTTTCCAAAATGTATCCACTGAGTCTTGAGACTATAGGAAAGTCCACTTACTGTTCAACACAGTACACTAAGGGTCAAATTGACTCTTCCAAATGGTGTTTTACCTCTACTTCATTTCTCCTTTTTCCACACACCCACCCAGAAAGAAGTTTTGGCAGAGCACGAGTCTTATTTGTTGCCCTTTCATCATGAGGACTTCGCTGAATGTACACAATCTGGAGCAGCCTTTGCTCAAGGCAAACAGCATAAAGAAGGAAAAGAGAGTGGCATTTCACTTTTCATTGCTGTGTCATTCAGGTCATTCCCTGAAATTATATACAGTGGTTTCTACAATGTTAACAGCCAACTTTAGATTATTAACAGTGCTTTGGAAAGCAGTTCATTTGTAATGCTCACATGCACTGGTTTCTTCCAAATTATAAGGTATGGTAAAATAGGCGGTCAAACCTCATGGCCTCCTGGATGCGATAAGTGATATAATTAATCCTTTTTTTCTCATTTATATTTTCCTAGCAGTACTCTAAACAACCTTGCCCTCTATTTTATGATCTTTGCCTTAGCCCCAGAAGGAAGAGGAAGACAAGGGTGCCCCAACGGGGTCTTGTTAAGCAGACCTCACACATTTTCATTTATTGCATTATTCATGCTTTGTATAATAACAAAAAGCCTGAGTAAAGTACAGTGGTTCTCATCTAATTTGTTTAGCTCTTTTAGATAAATAATAATATTTTTGTCATTAAATCCATTTACTCGTCTACAAGACGATATCTTTTCACTACCAAAGTACCCATCATGCAGTTGAGTCCTTTTATAATTTCTTCTTCAAAAGCACTATCTTTTCTGCAGTATTATAAATTCAGTAGCAGTTAGCCTTTTGGGCAAGGTGTTTGAGCTTCTGGTGGCTGGGCAGCTTCAGCCATTCTTGAGGGAAATAAATTATCTGGACTCATTTTCCTCTGGTTCCCAGAGTATAGTACTGAAATGGTGACTTTGACAACCTGTTCAATGAAAGATTTGGGAGTACTACCCTGTTCATCTTTCTGGATCTCTCAGCTGCTTTCCATACAGTTAATCTTACTGGACCAACTCTGGAGAATGGGAGTAGGATGCACTGTGTTAAACTACTTTCACTTTTACCTATAGAACAGATTCCAGACAGTGATGATGGGGATTCCTGCTCAGCACCATGGCTATTACACTGGGGCGCTATAGGGTTCCACATAGGCCTCCCCTATGTTAATATATATATACATATACATATACATATGAAGCTGTTGGATGAAGTCATTAGGAATTTTGGGGTGGATGCCATGAACAAACACTCGGCTCTACTTCTATCTATTGTCAGAATCTGCTGAGATTGTTCAGGTGCTAGACCAAGGCCTGAATGCTGTCATGAGCTGAACAGGGGGCAATAAACTCAAGCTGCATCCTCGTAAGATGGGAGCTCTTTGGACTGATGATTCCAAAGTCCAGGAATTAGATAAGCAATCTCTCCCAGGTGGGGTTACAGTACTTCTGATGCAGCAGGAACATAGTTTGACTCTGTCACTGGGGGCCCAAGTAGACTCTATATCTTGGAGTGTTTGAGAGCAGCTTTGATAACAGGACTACTGTGTCCAGTTCAGGGTGCCTCAATTCAAGAAGGATATCGACAAGCTGGAGCGTATCCATAGGAGGGCAACCAAAATAGTGAAGGTTCTGGAAGCCATGCCCTATGAGGAATAGCTTAGGGAGCTGGGGATGTTTAGTCTACAGAAGAGAAGGTTAAGAGGGGACATGATAGCCATGTTTAAATATTTGAAGGGATGTCATGTCGAGGAAGGAGAGGGCTTGTTTTCTGCTGCTCCAGAGACTAGGAGTAGGAGCAAAGGATTCAAGCTGCAGGAAAGGAGATTCCACTTGAACCTCAGGAAGAACTTCCTGATGGTCAGAGCTGTCTGGCAGTGGAATATGCTGCCTCGGAGTGTAGTGGAGTCTCCTTCTTTTAACCAGAGGCTAGATGGCCATCTGTTGGGAATGCTTTGATGGATGTTCCTGCATAGCAGGGGTTGGACTCAATGGCCCCTGGGGTCTCTTGCAACTCTATGATTCTGTGGCTATTACCCTTTCTGGACTCAGATAACCTAGCCACAATAATCCATGCACTGGGAACTTCAGATTTAAAGTACTGAAATGTGCTGTATGTGGGGCTGCCTTTGAAGATGACTGAGGGGTTACAGCTCATGCAAAACACAGCAGGTTGATTGTCGTTCTGAACTTTACACAAAAACCATATATTGCCATTCTTAAAGGTGTTGTATTTTAATAGACTTCCACACTGAATTCAAGGTACTTGTATAATACCCAAAGCCTTCAACACCTTTCAAGCTTGCTACTTGAAGGAGTGTCTCTCTTTCTCTCTCTGCACTGATAGCTGGCTGAGGGTTGAGGTCGAGGGGACGCACCCCCCTCTGTCTTTCACCAGTGGGAGCAATGCATTGGGGGAGCACTTGGAAGATGGCATTCTAGTTATAGAATACCCTGTCCTGAAGTACCAATTGGTGCCAACACTAATGTCATTGCAGTGCCAAGTGAAAACATGGCTTTTTATTTAAAGCCATCGGAGCTTAATTGATTTTGTACAAATTTGCAAATGTTATGGTTTTAAATTCTTTTAAACTAATTTACAACAGCTTGTGTCTTGTTTTAACATGTCAAACTTTCAATATGTTTTTAGTGTAAATTAATGCTCCTCTGAGATTGGATGATGTAGAACAGGATTTAAATATCCAAATAAATAAATAAATAAATAAATAAAGGTGAACTCAGACAAACCATGAACAAAAAATCTCACCTGGAGTTAAGGTAATTGTATATAAATGTTTCTTTTCTTTAATATAACTGCCTTGAAAACAGGTAAGAGCCATCATGTCATTCAAATTTCAGACATTCAGGCAACATGATTGCAGTCAACATGTGAAAATATTGTTTCTAGTTCTACAAAAACATGTGCATGTGCAAAGCAGCACTACATGACAAATTGAATGTGTCTTAGTATACCGTTGGCCCTCCACATTCACAAATTTAACATCCATGGATTTGATTATTTTACAGTTTCTCCAGCACCACCAACCCACCTCAAGTGCTTCTTTTCCTGGGGAATCTTCTGTCTCAGCAACTCCAGTCTGGTTGTGCAGCCCTTTAAAAACCCACCTCTGATCCTCTTCCTCCCCTCCCAGTTGCTGCCTGGCCAGCTAAGGACAGCTTGCACCCCAATTTTTCAGCACCATAAACCCTCCCTTGTTGCCCTCCCACACCCCCAGGTCATTTCTGCACTAGACTGTTATAGCGCTATTATTCCACTTTCAACATCCTCTGAAATCCTGGGGTTTGCAGTTTAGGGAGGAAGCCAGCTGGTCCCTCCCTAAACTGCAAACCCCAGGATTCCAGGGGATGCTGAAAGTGGGATAATAGCGCTATAACAGTCTAGTGCGGAAATGGCCCCAGTGAAGGAGGTAGGTAAGAGAGAGGTTTAACAGCTAATCCTTTTCCCTCTCCTTTCCTTGACCTGTGCCCACTCTCCTTACCATGCCTTAGCCGTCTTCTCACAGACACACACATACTTTTTATATTTGCGGTTTCTCCACTTTTGTGGGGATCCTGAGCCCTTAACAACAGTGCACGTGAAGGGCCAACTGTATTCTGTTATTGGCAGTCACACAGTTAAATAGATCAGCTTGCCTTTCAGTTTAAATTTGGCTTGCCTATTCAGACATGTAGGTGCCCACAGTGGAAATTTTGCAACTAACTTTTCTGCCAGCAGTCTTATCTATAAATTTTATGTGGCAACAGCAGTCTGTGAAATTAACCTGGTTTACACTGCAGGAATGGATGAAAGCAAATGGAAAGAATGTCCTTATTGAACACTAATACACCTAAGGTAAACTAGAAAGTTAAAATGCAGATATATCTAAAGGAAACTAGCAAGTTAAAACCCAGGTAATTTGAAACTTTAGCATAATCTAAACCTGATTAAATAAGTTTAAGTCCTCTTAAAAAATAAATGCAAGAGAAAGGAGATATTTACCCTTTACATTGTAATGCTGGAAAATTTGAGAAATATGCAATTTCCAAGCCGAAAAGACAGTGTGACTAGGAATTAATAATTTTAAATTTAATTTTATATGCCAGCACATATAATTGTATCAGTCTTGTATCTCACAAGCATCTCATAAGGAAGACATAATTAAAAGAGAGAGAGAGAGGTCTTCCTATGCAGGGAAGATGATACAGGTTTTTGTCCCTGTGGAAAGTCAAAAGGTATAGACTAAAGGTATAAACTAAAGTTATAGTCCAGGGGTGGGAAAATCTGGCCCCAGGGCCATTTAGCCCCCATCCCATGCCAGGATTCAAAAATATTATTTTGACAGAACGTTTTCTTAGAAAGAAACATTTTTTGCTCCAGAATGTTCCCAAATGCACTCAAGGGAGTGTGGATGGCATTTCCAACACATATAAAGACCCCTTGAGCCTCTAGGACTACCAAAAATTAAAACAGAAAAACAATTTTTGCAAAAATTTTCAAAACATTTTTGGCCCTGAAATGCTCCAAAATTTCCTTTGGGGGAGTGAAGCATTTCTACCACTGTTTGTGGGCCTGCTGGACCAATTTAAGCTCAGGAGGGGCCTTTTTTGAATCCCAAAACATGGTGCGAATGCCCCCATAGTCCCTTGAGGCATGTGGGAGCAAATTGTGTGTGTATGTGCGAGTAAGCAGATATGACCTTCCAAGATTTCCTAGAGGGCTAAGGCAGCCCTCTAAACTTCCACAGTTGGCCACCCCTGCTAGAGACCAAGGAATGGGAAACCAAATAATTTTCAAAAGGTCAAGAAACTAAGCAACCTTTGGGTCCATATTTATTTTACTGTCACAACAAAAAAAAAGTGTTAATACTGTTTTCTGGCTTTCTCAAATGCAGACTAAAGAGATCTGCAATAACACCTCAATACAAAAAAAAATAACAATTTTTTTTTTTAAAAAAAGTTCTAGGTATGTTATTTATTCTTTTTCCTGACATACAGCCTAGTGGACTCCTTCCTTAATTGATGGCTTCATCATTCAGCTCAAGCTACAAAAGGCCTCCGTTACCTTTTCTGAACAATTATGTGTTTCCAGCCTTCCACATTTCTCTCTCTGTGTGTCCATCAAGAGCTTCCAAGATACACACTCTAAAATTTACTCTCTAAAAGTTAATTGAGGCTGCAGTATTTGTTGACTCATCACATTGCATTAATAAATGTTTATGGACAAGTGGCACATGCATCCAATGACGCCCTTAAGTATGCAATTAAAATTGGACAAGAGAGTGTGCAGATACAAATAAATATTCCGTTTTCCACAGGGCTTTGCTGTGAATTCTATAAACATTTTAATTTCAGTATTTGCTGGTGGACAGCTGAAATTAGGACACTTGCGTGATAGTGGGAATGAAATGTGTAGAGAAGGCAAGAAGGCAGATTGTTTCATGGTGGAGCCATGGCAGAAGGTTGACAGGAAATGCCTTTCCAAAAGTAGCTACTCGGGGAAGGAGAACCCTATTATATGGATGAGTGGGGCTGGCGATGGCATCTTGTCATTCTAACTTGTGTAAGTAAGCAGGCTTAATTGCTCCTTGTCTTTTCAGGATGACTTTCCAACCAACAATCTCATTATCACGCACATATGTTTATTGCTCGTCTCCAGGACTCTTTCTGCGACGAATGGAGAGATAATATCATTTTATTCAGGAGCATTGTTTATTCTTTCCATACCAGACCAGGATGGCTGGCCTTTTCACTTCAGCCACCAAAAGGGTGACCAAAGGCAATAGATATGAACATAAGCAAATGGAAGGAATGAAACCACAGGGGCAGCAAACTGTCAATATGAGTGTAGTGGAGAGGAAAGCATAAAGATGATTTCTGTTTGCCCAGATTAAAGCGTGCAGCTTGTAGTGCAACGTATTCATACACACACACACACACACACACACATATACATACCTATTTTGCAGATCTTTTAGTTATTGAAAAGGACTATAATTTTGAAGGGACAAGATCCAACAGTGATCTTTGATATTTTGTGCCAGTGTAGCTGGTTCCTCTGCCTTCTTGCTGTAGCTCTCCATTATATATAAACTTTCTTCAGAGGTTTTCTGTCCTACTGGAGCAGATTTTGGGAAAAATGGAAAGGCAGTAGAGCTGATTCTGGCAGAAAAAAGGGAGAAACCAATCAGAGGTACACTATTGCATCCTGACCAATATTGATACTTCTTAAGAATCTTTCTTCATCAAAATCAATTTAAGTTAATGTTGATTAGCAAGTCCCATCAGTTTCAGTGGGTCAACTCCAGGTAGCTCTAACATTAGGTTTAGCCCAGTGCTCTTTGAAAATTAAGTCATATTAAATGTGATCACCTATGTAAAAATATCCCAACAAATTAGCAATGGTCTCTGCCTAACAGAAAAATAGGATTCTTACGTTTGCTCAGACAGAAATCTGACCAGAGTACTGACTCATCACTTTCCAGGTCCCAGCCTTTGCTGATAGGAAAGCCCAAAAGGCATTTTACAAAGGCCATTTCCACACTACATTGTTATAATGCTATTATTCCACTTTCAACATCCTGTGGAATTCTGGGGTCTGTAGTTTATTGAGGCCAAAGAACTCTCTGGGTGAGAATTTTAAATGCCCCCTCTCTAAACTGCAAGCCCCAGAATTCCATAGGATGTTGAAAGTGGAATAATATCACTGTAACAGTCTAGTGCGGAAATGGCCATAGAGACCCTTTATGATGTCAAGTTAAAATAGGGGAATAAGGATCCTCTGAAGGACTTCAGAGTCTGTCATGCACAGTCAACACAACACAATTGCTGCTAAGACATATATGATTTAGATATGGTTGTATCAATATAATTCTCATTGTGAAGGTACTATAATAGCTGTTTTTGACAGACATGACATGAAGGGGGAGCAGATTCTATATCTGATTCCAAAGTAAGATTATATTGCTGGCTTACTGGCATTAACTAACAAAGAAGTATGGCAGATTCAAAATGTTTGCCAGACCCAACAATGTTCACAATAACACAATAGGGAAACAAACAATGGGTTTAAACCACTGAAAGCAGATTTAAGTTGAACATTAGCTAAATGTTTAATATAGAAGCATTTGCGTAATGAAACAGGGAGCCTAGTGGGTTATGTAATCTTGAAGTTCTTAAGAAAAAGATTGAGATAAAGATAGAAATAATATAACTGTATTACAATTGCTAGAGATAGAGATAAGATATTTCTCTGTTTAAAAAGTGATTGAACCATACTTATTTATTGACTTAAAATATTTTCCAGATTGTTTTCTGAACAAAAGTTTCTCAAAAGAGCAAACAATACACATTTCCATTAAAAGTACAATACTGTTTCATATTTTGAGGTAAGTTTTTGTTGTTATTATCCTCCCATCAACTTATGGTGACCCAAACCAAGAAGACTATTTTCCTAGAGTCCACCAGACAACACCAAAAACTAGCAGGGCTACTTCAAAATGCTGAGCCTAAGACGAAGGCAGGTTCACATGGGCTCAGATAGTCTTCCAATAACCTGGCTGTCAGTAAAATTGTTAGGGATACAGCACATTGACTGGGCCCAGAAGCACACCAATGATTAATTCAGTTAACACAGAATTGGTCAGAGTTTGACCAAAACTTGGTCAAAAAAGACCACCTTGTTCCAATGAGTACCCAGATTCTTATATCCTGTACTAGCAGAGGTTTTAAGGGATCTTCAAAGGGAGTTCCATGGAAAACATATGTTAACCCAGTGTGGAAATAACCAGTGTTCATAATTATGATTAAGTCCACTTTCTCTGGATAGGCTTGTATTTCACATACTGGTCTAAGGGTTTTGCTGCTTTCTGACTTCCATAAGTGTTGAGTCCAGAAGAACTGTCAACCCAATCTTTCATGAAGAACACAACACTGGTTGTACTCTGTCTACCCATATTAGCTTGTTTCCCTAACCATGATACCTCCATCTTATCTGGTATTAGCTTCAGTCTTTTTACTATCATCTGACCCAAAACCATCTTCGGATAGTAGTTGTTCACAACCACAACTACCTTGGGATTTGAAGGTACAAATCAACATTAGAAGATGCATGTCATGTTCACCCTGTTAGCTCTGCAGTCAAACTTATGGTTGGCTTTTCCTGATCTTTTTTTATGGAGGTGAAACAGAATGAGAGAAAAGGTGGAGCCACTCTTCATGCCAAAGTCCACTGGATGGAAGAGAAGCCCATACATATCATGTTCAGAGACCATGCCTCACAGAAGGACTAGCGCCACTGGAATATTGTATCACTGAAATGCAATCCAATCAGGTGATACAGAAATATTCCATGGCATATGGTATCAAAAGTTGTCAAAAGAAAGTAGAACTGATGGAGTATGCTCTCCCCAAACCCATCCATTCCCCAGCATACCATCCACATGGTGACCAAAGTTATCTCCATGCTAAAACCAGGCAAGACATCAGGTTGGAATGGATCTAAATTATTGGCTCCCTCCTGTGTGGATATGAGGGGTCACTACCTGGTCTAGCACCTTGCTTGAAAGAATGTTAGACACTGGCTGGTAATTGTACCAAACTGCAAAATCTAGGCTTGTTTCCCCAGTGGATTTCACTGTGTCCTCGAGAAAGGCAAGAACGTTTAACACTCTCAAGAAAGCATTCATTCCTTTAAGATCTTAATCTCATCCCCACTCTTGCACATTTCTGGAGACAGGCTGAATAACTGTCTTTGGTCATGGGCCTAATTTTCAGGTTGCACAATTTGAAGTCTGCACTTTCATACATATACAAATATTTATAATGACAAAATGATATATAATGACAATACTATACAATTCCTTAATGGCCAATATTTCTGACTATTAAAACAATGGCATCCAAGTCAAGAAGGAGATGAATCTTTCATCTGCAAAATGTAATGCCATAGCATGTCTTTTGAGGAATCTATCTGATAGCCATCTGTACCAACTGGTATTCAGTAAGACCCTTCGCCATTCAAACTAGCTTCCATAGTAAATATTGTTTGGTCATGAAACTGTGGTAAAGATTTCTCCAGCACATCTTACAGAACAGACCTTAAGGAAGATTCCCCTCAGAGATGTCAACCTGGATTCCTCAGATTCTAAATAAACCATCAAAACCAGCACTTTCCCTGGCCAACATTGTTTTGAAGTAAACGTTGACCAGATAATGGTCTATCAAAGACAATGAGTTCACCTCAGACTGCTGTCCCCCAGACCATTACACAAAACCAGGTCCAGACTGCCCTGCCACATGCATCAAGCCTGAGGTAATTCAAGACAGATCCATTGTTGAAATGCATACATTCTCTTATGCAAACATTTCATTTCATCTCTCTATGTGCTAGACCATGACTCCTCCCCGTCCCCCATTCTGCTGGGAATCATGCCTCAGAGTGAGGTTTGGGGCAGCCTGGAAGGTGGGAAAAAACAACAGCAAATTTACTCTGAGTTGAAGAGTGAATGTTAATCAAGCTATTCAGTTCTAAATTTGAACTAAAAGCTGGGGTATATTTAGTGCCCCACTGACTTAGAAACCATTGACCACCACCAGGGATAAGGAAGCTATTTAACATGACTTTCTCCTACTCCTGGTCTGTACTTTACCCCTAGAATGCCAATACTAAATTGGAGATTATATAAGAAGCACTCTACTTTGTTTGTTTGTTTGTTTGTTTCATATCCTGCCTTTCTCACAGCACGGCTCTCAAGGCAGCTCACATCAAACATTCTGTGCTCATTCTTTCTAGGGCTAGCTTAACATGATAAAAATGCCATTGAGAAAATCAGGTTTCAGTCAAATATCTGTGGGATTCAACTCCCTCTGAAAGACCAGGCTTACAATTTGCGAGTCTTCTTCTGCATTCCATATTGCTCCTGGATGGCCAAAGGGCCACTATTGCCAGGAGTGTTTCTGCAAAATTTCAGCTGTACCCCTTCCAGGGAAAGGTGGCTCTGACAACCAGTGATATTTGCTTTGATTAATTCCCAGTCTGTCAAAATACCTTCTGGAATATATTTTTTATCATATTATACCAGTCTTAAACCTCTACTGTACTGCCTCTGATTCATTTGTAGCCCTGTTTCAAGGTGCTGGTGCCTAGGTTTTGAGTCCTAAATGAGAGACCCAGCATATTAGAAAGACTTTTCATTCCATATCACCACACCCTAGGCTGTGATTCTCTATCATCTGCCTCACCTCACCCCAGGGGCCAGGATTGGTAGGAATGCAGGGCATGGAATGTATGGAATTCACTCCCAAGGGAAGTTAGATTAGTGCTATCCCCAAGGAATGGAAATGTTACCATTTTGGATTACAGTTCTCAGAAATCCTTAGCCAGCATGGCCACAGACTTTTGACTTTTACATGGTCAGTGGGGTGGGATGGACTTTCCACTCCCTTTTCTGGCTTTGAATGTTTGTTTTTAAAACTTGGGATCAATGGTTTTTACTTTTGTTGATTTTAATGATTTTGTTTTAATCCAATCATTGTTTTTGTGGTATTTTATTTTGCAAATTGCCTGTAGGGTGCTTTTTAAAGTCAAAAAGTAGTACAGAAATGTCTGTCTGGATAGACAAACAAATATATCACCATAGTGATGCCTTGGACAAAACAATGGTGAAAAAAATATTTCTATTCTTGGGTGATATATATACTTTTCTTTAAAATATCCTATGAAGTGAATAAAGGTATACATTTGGACAGGAAAAATAATCTACTAAGAAAAAAACGACTGCCAGTTTTGAAATGCTAGGTTCCCATATTATCTGCTTAGCTGAATTTTACTTTGATTCTACTCCCCACCTGCCCATTTCCATGACCAACTTGTCTAGAAGGTATTCTCGCACTTCATTAAACCCTACCATGCCCTTCCTCCATGACATCTTAAGGAACTTCATCCTGGTCTCAGGCTTCAACCCTAAAATCTCAGGGAATGGGATTCCTTCTGACTTAACAACCTGTAAGTGTGATCCCTTAGGATGAGCTATAGTGTGCCTGTTTTAACATCACAAAATAATGGCACTGAGGAATTCTGTCTCAAATGTTTAGGGCAGTCGTGTTGGAAAGTACAACAGACGAAGCAAGAATAAGTGTGACAAATTAACAGGTGTGATATACTGCTCAGTAAGAAGTTAAAAAAAATTAAAAGCATTGTGTCGTTTTGATCCTTTGGGTGCTGCTATTGCAGTATAAATGAAATAGGTATACTGCTTTCTTTTGTAAGTTATTTCATGCATAAGAAACCACAGCTTCTTATGAAAGGAATCTTTCCTCTCTAGTGTACAATTATGTTTCTGTTCCCATATACTGTTAATAATAACTGCTCAGTTTATGTTTTTAAAAAATTACCCCTTTCCCCCAGTCAAGTCAAAATGTTTATCAAAATGTGGCTGTGGTGTACATATTTATTTAATGATGGTAAACAGGGACAGGTAACTGTGGCCCTCTGGATATTATTAATCTCCAGACGGCATCAGTCATAGCCATTGATGAGGGTCTGTAGGAGGTACAATCCAACTGCATCTAGAGAGCTACAAGCTGTTCACTCTTTCTATTAAAGAACTGAGAAGTAGGCCAGATAATTTTTTTTTACAGTTCATAGGAATGCATTCTCTCTCAGAGGTATTTAAATGATTATTCTTCCACTGCAATTGAAAAGACCATTGAAAAGACAAAGCAATTGTTGTTTAAATGAAATAAAAAATATTTACAAAATTGAACCTTGAAATTCTTTCTTTTGTTCCTAATGATTGCTGTCAGTATCACCCTAGCTTACTTTATAACTACCGGTAATCTAACCTACTGTAGTTTAATTTGTGTGTTACTCAAAGCTTTACTTCCTTGATAAGCAATAGACAAAATAGTTTATTGGTGAGGAATATTTGCTTCCTATATTTACATGTCCCCAACTAATTGTTCCAACACAGCAGTTACTTTGGAGCTGATGCTAGGCTGATCAAAAACAAATTGGGATTCTGTATTAATCAACAGGCTATCTTTTAAATCTCATAGCAAAGCTGATATACATCTTCATATGTCTTCACTAAACTTATCACAGAGAAACAGCAAAGAAGCATCTTAACCATAGACTCCAAAGTTGGTCATGTGGTACAAACTGATTCATAGAAATGTTCCCTGTTGATGTTTGATCATTATGCCGAACAATGAGATGCAATGACTGTTCCCTATGAAAAACATTCTTTGCCTCTCCCATCCTGCCCCATACATACTCTTTAGACAAGAGCTAAGTCTATCAATCTAAAATACTTTTTAGGGCAGGAATACCTCCAGTTCCTGAGTGCCTCAATATAACCTAGATTACAAATCTCTACTGCCCAATCAACCTAAAACTGGCATGATTGTTACCAGTGAGAATGACTTGACTCACAAACATACAAAGTATACTATTACTCCAGTGACAATACTAAAGCTGTGTGTGAGTACCAGGATCTCTTGGCATTGAACAGCTTGCAGGATTAGGGCTGGAGCTGTCTGAAGCTGTAACCAGCCTTCAAAAGACTAACTGCACACATGGTCTTACAAGCAAAATGCAAGCAAAGATTGAGTATTATTTTTTGCATTTAGGTTTGCCAACTGTCACAGTTTCTATTCAAAGTCTTAAAAGTGCAAGGTGTTTTTTTAAAAAAAACAAAAAGGGAAATGACAATTGAGATCATGAAAAGTGTGTTAAACTAATAAACTTCTCTGATGAAAACAATTGACCATCCTTGTTTCAAAGAACATCATACTTTGAATGAATAAAACAGACAATTCTTTAAAAAATGTAAAATCTCTTAAAATTTGCAAAACATTTGCAAGGTCATAGGTAAGAAAATTATATGTGTGAGCAAAGGGTCATCATTCAACAATGCTAACAGTGGAGGAAATCAACAAAGGCTATAGAAACACTACACAGAACAGAAAAATCAGTAAACAGACTAATGTTAGGGTAGTACATGCCATGGGCAGCAGTGACTTAGTATATTACCTTCAGTTTTCTAGAGAAAAAACATCATCTGTCTCCATCCTCATTGAATAAAATCTTTTATGGATAAATCTAAAAAGGGAAATTGGCTTTCTCCCATTAATAGCTTTTTACCATCTTCAGTCTGGTGAATAAGGGACAGTTCATTCTAACATTGGCAAAGAAGGCTGATTAGCCAAAGTTTATAGCTAAAAACACTAAGTCTTATTCATGCCAAGGGAAAGAATAAGACTGTAAGACCCATCTCAGATTCCTCCTCTCACATGTATAATATGTGCCTTGCACTCCTGATTAGCAGGGATTTAGATTCTTGTTAGATTGCTTTTGCTGCCAGTCTGTAATGTGACACAGAGAGGAATTTTTTCTCATGCAATAAAATAGCTTTCCTTGGGGTGACATGCAGTGAGACAGCAGGCCATTCTTTTTACCTTGCAGTACTTGCAGGCATGTCACCCCAAGAAGCACAACAGATTGGGATAGCATCACCCCTTAGTTTGGCACCTGAGGAATAACAAAGCATATCTCTTAAGAAATGTAGGCTGGCATCATGTGCAGTATTTACAATGTTGTAAGAAAAGGAAGGAACTGGCAAAACCACTTATGTGCATTCCTTGCCAAAGAAAATCCTACAGAATTCATGGGGTCACTGCCATAAGTTGACAAGCCACACACACACACACACCAGATTTACAACAAGGTAAATTTTGGAGTTCACATTTACAGTCCTTACACCTTTGCTTGCAATGATTGAAACTCTCCCCTCCAAACTTATATTTTCAGCAGTGCAGCCCCACTAACAGAGGGATTTCCTGCTGGGGTCCCTGGTGCTACCTATTGCAAAGCACCTCATTGCTAAGAGAGAGCTGGTAAAGTCATTACACACTGCTTCACTCTCCAGTGCCATGTATACCCTTCTGTTGGTGGGACTTTATTGCTGAAAAAGTAGGGTTTGAGGACTGGCATCAGGAAATATAGGTAAAATGGCAAAGCTCTGTCACTGTAGTTACATCTCTCAATGCAGGGTCTCAGGCCTCTGTTTTCCTAAATACCTAGATATTAATGTTCATAAAAGCATATCCGAGTGGTAAAATAACAGCACATTCTTTGATCCTGAGTACACATGTAAGGAAACCATGCTCTTAATTGAGTGTTAATCATGCTGCTCACCAGGTATTTCTGAAATGCAAAACCTAGCAGTTCTTACCACATACTAAATTGTGAGAAATGCCATAGATTGCAGTTCAATAACATGATTCTCATCCTGATCTAAATTCAATTACCAGCTGCAATTAGAATAGAAACATTGAATCAGTTCAAAGTACGTAGGACTTGCCAACTTTTTCCATTGATCTAAGGGTCAATGGAAAGTAGTTGGGACTAGTAACTGAACTGAAGCGTAGACATAGGCCCTTTCCACACGGGGGTATTAAAATCGTGTAGCGAGACCTCTGACAGAGGTCATCTACACCATAAAATGGATTGGGGCGGATTACTTTAGTGTAATTCCACACCCCAATCTGTGCTAGGGTGACCGGAAGTGGAGGCACCGCGTGCTTTTTAAAAACCACTTTTCATGTGGTTTTTAAAAAGAACAATCGTGCAGCCCCGTGCAGCCCCGTCACAGTGCCCGATGTGGATTTGCAGGCGTGCACAAGGGCGTGCCTGCAGATCTGCCGGGGGCGGGCTTTCCAGCTGGCAAGCTTTTCCGGTTGGTGGAGAGCCTCTGCCAGTCGTAAGACGCCATTTTGGGCGCCGCAGGACGCTGCAAGATGCCGAGGAGTGTGGAGCAGCGAAAACGTGCTGCTCCACGTGGCGACAGTTTCAGGTAAGCTCCGTTTCAGGACGTCTCAGGACGTTTTTTTCTTCATGTGTGGAAAGGGCCATAGTGGTTTTTCAAAGCTTGTAACCATGATGTAGATACATATTGGTGCTGCCTTTTATAAATTGTGAAATATATGGTTCGTAACGTTGGCCTCAAAACTGATGCTCATGCTAAAAAGTTGTAACATTTCATAATATATCAACAATGTAAATGCTACGAACAAATGGAGAAGTTATTGGGAAGTAATCCCAAATAATATCCAGCTGTGTAATCCAAGCAACACACCAATATTTCCCAAATGGATTGTCAGTGCAAATACAGAGAATTGTTGCTGTGTGCATCTCTAAATGCTCATGAGCTGAAGCTCCTATCAGCCCTCATCGACATAGTCAGCGGTGGTGGATGATGAAAGCTGCAGTCCAACAACATCAGGAAGTTGCCATGTCTCCAATCACTGCTGTAGGTGAATTCAAAAAGCAAGGAGTATTTCCAGTTTGTGCTCTTCTTTTGCAAAGAATCTTAAATGGCCTTTTGAGAATCAGAAAGTATTACAACACATTTCAGAGAGTCAATAGAATTTAAACCATTAAATGAATGCTATTATTAACAGGAACTGAAAGAACAACAGCAACAACAACAGTATTACTGCTGCTACAGATAGATGTGTGTACTACAAAAAAACAAGCTGTTTTGTAAAAAGTTTAAAATTTGTACTTCAGAGAACTGGGATCCTGTCACACCAAACAAGTATAGCACATTGATAATACTTTTAACTACTATGACTCTGCCTGTGGAATCCTGGGATGTGTAGTTCCATGAAATATTTAGAATTCTCTGCTGTAAAGCTTTAGTGCCTCACCAAACTTACCAAACCCAGGATTCCATATGTGAGAACTGTAGCAATTAAAGTGAAATCAAAGTGCTATAATTATGTAGTGTGAAAGGGCCCCTGAATTATGTACGTGATTTTGGAGAATATAGTTTAATATTTTAGCCACCTGCTGAGTCATACTGTTATATGTGTAACTGGACATTAGTACTGAAAATATCTCAATATGAGAACAGTGTTTTATATTTCCGATTACGGCTAAAATTCAGCGCAGTACACACCTAGTTTTGGATACCTGTTATGTGATGATGACACAAACAAGCTAATATGTTTAATAACAGCAATACAGAAATCCTTGCAAATAAGGATTATTTAAAAGCCAAATGAATCCAAATCAATGTGATTTATATCATCAAAGATAAGCAATAATTAATAGGTAGCCATGATTTTCTGTGGCAAGAATGGATTTTATTTTTGTGGAAATTTGAAAGCAAAGTGAAGGAGTAACGCAGAAAGAAGCGATGACAATATGGTCGTGAAATGTTTGAGTTATTTGTACATAGCAGCAGAAATTAAGTTTTCATGATGTGACATCTGCTTACATTATTAATTGTCACTGAATAAGCCCTTCAGAAGCAACTTTGTTGGGCCAGGGCACCATAGTCTTAGCGCACCTCAGACTCCACTTCCTTAAATTACAAGGCATCTGATAATCTGTCTGCAATCTTGACTCATGTGGAATGTAAAACACCAGATACAGGAAAACTTTGCTGGCCACTCTCTGCCTACGCAGTGGGCATCGCCCTGCTGGCAAAAAAACAGGAGTCTGCAAATACTGTTTACTTTTCTTCCAGAACCAGCTAAGCTAATTTATTATAGAAGGCTAATCAGAATGACAAGGCTGGACAAGCTTCCAAAATCTCCCATTTGTTTTCAGTTTAATTTAAATCTCCACAGCACTTTATTTTTGAACAGCAAAGATTTAGTCAAGACTGTGGGAAGCAAAGCCCCTCATCAAGGATCACTGTGCTGTGGAGCTTATTCATTTTTTTATATTATTTTTTTAAAAAACCCTTTAGAACTTGAGGGGGGGTGTCTTTTAAATGGTATGTTAAACCAAACATCAACACAGGGTATAGTAATATTTACATAACCACTTTATATAATCCTATACCCTGTTTTGATGTTCTGTAGGATTTTCTTTAAAAAAAAATCTACTGCAGAATAAAAAGTGACTTCATTTCATTAACATTTTCCTGATTAATTGTTTAAAAACGTCATCCATAATTTTCTTTTTTCTATCTAATAATCCTTTCAGAATACTTAACAGTTATCCCCAGTGATTTAATTTTTAATTTTTTTTTTGGTTTGGTGCTTTTTTTTTTTGTATTGAGGGCTGATCTCTTAGAGAAGAAATGACACAAACAGCTCAAGTGAACTACGACACCTCTGTGGACAGTCTTCTCAGCGATGACAGTTCTGAAATACAATTATCAGTGCGATCTGCTTAAGAATTCATCATCAGTTCCTCCCTTCTGAAGACTAAAAAAAAAAGCAGGGGGGAGGAGAGACATACAAAGAAAAACCTCCAGCCTCATAACTGTAAATTGAAGAAAATTATTTTCTTTGCCTGCAGCTCATTGGCATATAGGCAGCATTATATTATAATTTCATAAGCATAAATCCTTTGAATAAATTTCAGAAGAATAACTGAATTAGAAATGCAAGTAAAGTATCTAAAAAACTTAACTGTACTGGGCAGGAAGAGTGGGATGCAAGTACAACTAGAGAAAGGAAATTTACTGTCGGGCTGTTTGTCATGGAAATCTACTTCCCACCAATCTAAATTGATTCACCAAGGTAAATTTTGAGGACAAAAAGGTACAATATCCAAATATGGTCTAAAGATATTTCTTTTTGCATAATATCTGCTCATTTCATGTGATATCTTGGGAAACAATAGGCTTGGGTTTTATAATAATTAAATTAATGCACAGTCCCATGTGTTCTGCTAACAAGTGGCACATTTCTACATGGAGTCCTTTACACAATTAGAGTGCCATGATTTCCTTTAAACTGTCATGCTTCTATCCTATGGAATCCTGGAGCTTGTTTACACTACAGAATTATATCAGCAGTATTCCACTTTAACTGCTGTGGTTACATTCTATGGAATCCTGGAACTGATAGTTTGTTGAGGCAATAGAACAAACAGACTCTGGAGTCGCTCCCAAAACTGTCAATCCTAGGATTTGGTAGGGCAGAACCATGACAGTTAAAGTGGAATAATAGTGCTATAATTCTATGCCCTTGGCATTTGCTCTTTAGGGAGGGGTATTAAGAGCCAGTGTGTGTAGTGGTTTGAAGGTTGGACTATCACCCTGGAGACCAGGTTCTGCATCCCCACTCAGCCATGGAAACCCACATGGTGACCTTGAGTGCATCACACCCTGTCAGCTTGCAGAAAACCCTGTGATCAGTTCACCTGAGGGTCAACATAAGTCAGAAATGACTTGAAGGCACATAAAAACAAGAATTTAGAATTCTCAGCCAGAGCTGTCTAGCATCTCTCCAAACTACAAACCCCAGGAATCCACAGGATGCAACTATAGCAGCTAAAGTGGAATCTCTATGTTATAACTGAGCAGTGCTAAAGGGCCCATGGTCTACTAAGACTTACTACCTCAAGGTTACTTTGTTTCCAAATTGTTCAAGAGGATGTTCCACTCTGTATCCTCAGTAGCACTTCACCAACAATCAGCCTTTACAAATTTGCTTAAGGCTGTAGCCTTTTCTCTGTATGTGCTTTGCCTCCTCCATCACCAGAAGATCAGACTGTCAGAGAGATGCAGGTCACAGCAGAGGCTGTTGTGAGATGTTGTTCCATAACTCCATAGACCAACTACAGTCTCTCAAAGAAGTAAATAGACAGATCTGCTCCAACAGTTCCCTAGCAAGGAATTAGTATTAGTATATATTTGCACACTGATTTGCCAGGGATTTCTTTAAAATTAATCCTAGGTTACCTTCTCTGTTAGCCTAAAGACACAGTCTGTAAGTTTGTGGCCATGAGTATGTGCAACTTCTTTCACCATCTTTCACTTTCTTTACAGATTTGAAAAGAAGAAATAGCAACAAGTAGCAACCAGCTAGTAACAATGGTTATGACCACTTAAGAGAAGGTGAGAACTACCATAAAATCCTGAAAACACTGATCTCAATTAATTTCAGAAGCTAATAGGTTTAGGTATGGTTAATACTTGAATAGAAGACCACTAAGAAATACCAGAGATCCCTAAGTAAAGTTGGAAAAGAGCCCAAGAACCCTCTAAGAGAATCACTACTAGTCAAAAGTGACAATCCTAACCCGGGTGGCCTAATGTTCTGACTGACCATATGGCAGCTTCCTGTGTTCCTATGAAATTTGGGTGAAGCACGGGATACGAAAGCAGCCTGAAATCTGGTCCCATTGAAGAGAAGTATTTGTTGTTGTTATTTGCCATCAAGTCAATTTTGATTTATGGTGACCCTATAAAAGGGAGACTTCCAAGGGTCCCTAGTCATCAAGTGCTCTGCTCAGATTTTGCAGGCTCAGAGCCATGGCTTCCTTGATTGAATCAATCCAGCTGTAGTGTGATCTCCCTCTTTTTCTACTGCTTTCCACTTTGCCAAGCATATTTGCATACAAAATTAACCCACATGAGATATCCTGCCAGTTTTACTGTTGTTACTGAGTAGGAAGATACATTAAGGAGATGTACAGAGACTTGGGACTACTAAGAGAACAACTGAGGACTTCTGTGAAATCTTGAAATGAGTTCACATTTAGATAGCAGTTCTGAGGAAACCATGAACCATGGTCAGACAAGTCTGCTATGGAAGGGACTCAAACACCAAGGCATAATTTGAAGGAGTGAAGCACTGTTATCAATATTAAATGATAGTGGTGATAACACTGCAGTCTGCAGGACATTGTGGAACAGGAGAACAATGTCTTCCATTACTTCAGTTCAGCTGATAACCAGTCAGAATTGCACAACCTCTGTATCCTCTATTTTTCTTTTATTTATATGAAACTGCTTTTATTGCATTTGGTTGTTTTGATCTGGAAGGAAAACTGGTTTAACTATTCATATGCAAACAGAAACTTAAGTTGCTGACTAAATAAGCAGATAGGCAAGCATATTTGTTGATAAAACTGGCCAGCAGGAGATACTCTGCAGCGTTTACTGCTGCTCCTGAGAAGGAAGACAAATTAAAGAAATACACAGAGACTTGAGTCTTGAGGTCAGTGACTGAATCAGTCCAGAGCCTGATGGAGCAAGCATGACCTTCCAGGTGCTGTTGGGCCAGAGTGTACACCTGATTGAATGGCAAGCTAAGAAGTGTCTTTTCCTAGTTTGCAATAGAGCAGTAAGTGAAAATCTATTGAGAAGAAGAAAAAAGGTAGGGGGATCCAGAGCTTTAAACATCCCCATTTATTTCTGATGAGTCTAAGAGCTGTGGTTGTAAATAAGAAGGTGCTGATAAAGATTACCACTGCTTCCTGCCTGACTTGCCAAGGCAGCTGGTTTGGACTTAGTCTTGGGATTGAAAACTAGTTTGTATTTCCAAGAAAGAGGAACTGTGATAAATTGTTTTGCCAAAAGGGGAAGATGCCAGTTCCCTCGATGCAATCTCTGTCTTTGGATGCAACTTAGAAGATGGAAAGAGATCACAAGTCATTTGCACTTCCTCTGTTGCTGATTCCTTGGAATAGGTGGTGTTTCTATGACTATATATCATACAGGCAGGAGGTAACCTGCAAGAAGAAAAAAATCTTCCTACAAGTGACGTGGCAAAAAGTCATTACTTATTGACTTCACCTTCACTTACACTTCTGCATGCCTTTTCTCAGAATCCCTCTTGCACACACGCACACGCACATACACGCACATAAACACACATAATGAGTTCATACAGCTCAACACATAGGTCTGACAGCCAATTCCTTTTATATACTATAATTAAGGATTTCTCAAATGTGTGGGTAAAGGACGGCTCGTCACCCTCCCTGTCTCCTGTACTCAGGCCAGGAGTGCAGATTCTGATAAGAGGTGTGTGCTTTCACATAAGCATATGTGTTTCGCAACTGTGGATGTTGCTTCCTTTGTTGTCGTTGTCACTTTTTTCATCAATTTAATTAGATACAATTTGTCTCAGCTTTTCCATGCAGCATTTGTTTACCTACTCATCAAGACCAACACAGGCCAATTAGTGTAGTGTAATTGTTTAACCTAGTCAGTGTGAGCCTGTATTCAATAGTGTGTGCTGCTCCTTGAAAAGTGGGGGGAGGGGGACGTGCAAGAAAGAGATGAACGAACACTAATAGGCATTTCAATGGTATGAGATTCTGACATAATGCACTAAACCAGAAGACCTGAGGATATGAGATTAACCCTTTATTCCTTGCTCTCTGTCACCACCATCATGGTGTGATCAATTTCTTAAGCACATTCTTAAGATCTGTTATAACTGAAGCACTCAGTGGGATTATCTCCACTTTGAGATGTCCTTAGAGAGCAAAATACCATTTGCAACTATGGAAATAAGAGGTTCAAGGTTATATATGTGTCTGTGTCTGCCCGTGAAAACCACAACACATGATCTGGTATGTTCATTTCACTGCAAATAGCTCTGTCTCCTAAACAAGATATTTCATATTGCAAAATTCCATGATGAGGACTAAGGAATGCTTATTTTGAAACATAATACAACGCAATGGTAAGGCTATCAACATAGTTCAACTGTTTTTATACCAACTCTCTGCTGAATGTGCAAACTTAGTGAAAACTCACCTCTACGATGGGGCTTGTCTCTCATTTCCTAGTTTTCTTTGCTTCTTGCTTGCAATTCTCTAACCAACTGTTTTGTTTCTCTCTTTGTGTGTTGAGCTGAATCCAACTATATGTTACTACTTTTCACAATTCTCACATTTTCCTTCTTCCCTCACTTTCTCTCATCTTCCTTATTGATGGCTTCAAAGATCCTTTATAACCGCTCTCTGGCTTTTTCAGAAGCCTTCACATTCAGCTACATTGCTCTTATTTTGATATGGATCTATGTAAGATGCAATGATCACCTGAATACATATTATTTTCTCATTTAAACTACTATATTTGCCAGTGTATAAGATGCACTGGCATATAAGATGCACCCCATTTTAAAATGTATTTTTTTCTGGGGGGAAAACCCTAGTTTTTTTTAAAAAAAATAGCATAACCTCTCCTGTTCCCCTTCCCTCCAATTTGTAGGGGAAGGGAAAGTAGGGAGCACCAGAGGCAAGGAAAGAAAGCTCCTAGAATCTTTCTTTCCCCTCTGGTTTGCAGGGGAAGGGAAAGGAAGGCACTCTAGAGGGGCAAAAAAAAAGCTGGACAAACTTTCTTTTCCCCCCTCTGGAGCTACCTCTTTTCTCTTCCCATTCAGAATGGAAGGTAAAGTGGAGGTGAGGGAAACCGCAAGGGTTCCATTCCTCCTCTGGAGCTTCCCCTCGCTTTTTAGTGTATTTTGCCTCTGTGCTGAGAACTTGCACAGTGGCAAAATGCTTAGGAAAAGGGTTGGGTTTTGCCAGCTGATAAGACCCATGGGTGTATAAGACGCACCCTATTTTTAAAAGTTATTTCTCAGGAAAAAAGTGTGTCTTATACGCCAGCAAATACGGTACCACTGTTCAAAAACCAGACCCTTTTACAATCAGGTAATGTTCCTAGGAGATAAACACATACCCTTCACAGACCTCCAGTGTGGATGGTCATCTTCTATTAGAGACATTTTTTTATTTGGACTCTTCTGTTTCCGCCATCTTTCTGAGCTTTGTTCTATAATATACCCAAGCAAAGGAATCTTTATGTCAAAGGATAATTTAATTCTATAATGCTAAAACAAGATTAATAACTCTAATAATAGTAATCATAGTAAGATAAATAGTCTCTTGTAGTCATATGTGACAACATTATAAAGCAAGAGTGGGCAAGAGCAGCCATTTCATAGTCCTTGAAGCCCCCAGAGCCCACAGGCCTTCCAATATTTTTTAAAAATTGTGATTTTTGTCACCAAAAATGGCCAAAAATTGTTCAAAATTACAACCAATTATACCAGTGTAGTCCCTTCCCAGTATCCCAGTGTTAGAAACCCCATCAAACCCTCCTATTAGCAAAAACTGGTCAAAAATGAAATCTGAAGTGATTTTATGTCACTTCTAGTCATGTCAGGGGTGATGATGTGTAGAGGTATGCAATAGAGGTATGTGTGAAAAATGGTTCCTGCCCCTCTGCAGTTTCCCACCTATGCAATGAAGGAACAAGAGGTAGGGTCCAAATAATTCCCATTTTTTGGAAGGAAAAGAAGCAGCAGATGGGGGAAAAACCCCACAAACAATTTAGATCAGATCATGCGTTGAGACAAGATCACAAGACAAGATCTGGCTGTATCTGGAATACATAGTTGGCCACAATTAGACATGTAGGACAATTCTCCCAGATGTTGAACTTAGGGAGCAGCATGGTATAGTCCACATCTGAACTTAACTGACCCTAGAATTATCTTGCTGATGCCTCCTCCAGCTGCCCACAATACATAGTTGATCAATACAGACAGGCCAGGCTTTAAGGGAGATCTATCCAAGGACAAGGTAAATACCCTAGTAAGGAGAATACTCAGAAATGATGGAAATGCATATGTTAAAGGAGAGGTAGTACTTGAAAGCTGTGGTAGAAACAAAGAAAGTTTGCTCATCAAATTAAGCACATGCAATTATATAGGTAAGAATCTTATTGGGGGGGGAATTACACAAATCGGGAAGCTCTGGGTCGCTTCAGCCTTCTTCACTCCAAGAAAAATATGGACTTCCCTTATTTGTCATAGCACCCCCATAGCACTATAGAAATGGGAAGTATTTTTAAATGAAAGGAGAATCAGAAAAGGGAATAAATACCTTTTCTTTATTCCCCCTTTCCCTCTTTTTCTTTCTTCTTTAAAAATCATATCGATGTTGTGATTAACTTGCATTCTACAGCATAGCTGATGTGACAGTCAACCAAATTAATCCCATTATGCAAAATCTAGTTCACAAGTGGTTTTGCTTTTCTCTCTCCCCACCCCCTTTTTTCGTGAAATTATGTCAATTTTCCCATAAATTGGAAAGACCATGTCAGCTTTCTGTATTGCAAGTAGACACTACACAGTGCTGTATGTCTATATTCCTTTAATGCAGAAAGATACAAATTTTTAGCTCAGTGGCACAAATTATGATTCATAACTTTTATGCTGATGTTTCTGCTTACATGCAGCTTGTATGAGAATTACCAGTAGGTTTTGCATTCATTTTAATTCTTATCTCTTCCATCACGCCAACCACAGAGAGAAAAAGGCATTTAAAGTCTTTTGCCCAAGGAAAATATGCTAGAAGCCAGTGAGTCTTTTTAAAATTCTCCTTACCCTCACAGATATGCTCCTCACACATAAAGGGTCCAATTGGTTTAATTGCTTAATTATTTTACTATGAAGAATATTTTTTAATCTCCAGAAAAATGCAGACTATTGATTTTTGCTTATTGCAAAAGAGTGAATGACTGTAGGTACTCTCCGCCCTGCTTGCTTTCCACACAATTATACTTTCAGAGCTGGATCCAGTCCTTCTATAGGTGGCCAAGGCTGAATTCCCTACATCCAGCCAACCTGTCAAATGAAAGCCTTGTGTGTTGGACAAATGTGATATGGAAGGTTAAAACATCTTAACCTTTTCCACCTACATATTAGGCCTTCAACATCTGCTCACTGGACTCAATGAAATGCAGTTCGTTCACACAGAATGCAACCTCTTCCACACAGAAGTTAACTGTCTTTTCCAACATAATGCATCTGGTTTTGTGAAAAAGAAAAAAAACACTATTAAATTTGCTGAAGTGGTTGATCTTTGTTTTATTTTGGGAGGGGGGTATTTCATAAACTTTTTTTCCTCTTTTTTAGCCCTGGTCAATTTTTGATTGGTACTGTAGACTGTTGCTATTGTGTCTGTCTGTCTTTGTGTGTATGAGAGAGCCTGTGTGTGGTTGGAATTCATTAGACATGTGTCAAATTGTCAGCATCCTATGGTTTTCATTTGTGTCCACCTTACAAGCAACAGAAGAGGGGAGAAAAACCTTCTTCCTCTCTCCCAAGAACATTCACTTCTTGGCAGTTCAGAAATAAATTTTGAACAGTCCCTATTCTTATTGTAAGTTTGATCTAAAAAAAAAGAAGACTTATTTTCCTAACATTTCTGACATGCTCTGTCATGTCATATAGTTCCTATCTGGGGTTAGATATATTCCCCAGATAAGACTTACTTGTGTGTGTATGTGTGCGTATGCATGTGCATGTCCATGCAATACAACATCTCCTATGAAGAAAGGTATAAATTCCTTTTTGTGAGGGGAGAGCTGTTTCGCACATCACAGGATTGTTACCGGGCCATACACCTCCACACTTTGATATGGTTTCATTGGTGAAATATGAGCTAATTGGCAATATATATTAACTGGCATAAGTATAAAATATACCTTGCTAAGGCTGAATGGCCATGCTGGATAAGAGGAAAAGCCTAGCTGAACATGTGCATTGTGAATAATGTAAGAAGAGACCACCAGGCGTAACCAGGTCATAGTCAGGAAATTACCAGGAAACTCCAGTGATAGTGGGCTTGTAGTTACCCTCTGATGACTCAACCTCTTAAACAATAGCATCTGGAGGATTCAAACAAAATGGCTGATTGTCTTAACTCTTCTCCCTCTGACCAAGTAGGCTTCCATTTTGTCCTCACACCTGTCTGCCAATTACCAAGCTATGAGGACTGCCATTAGCCCTTTGTCATCTAACACTGAGACCATTAGCCCATTCCAGAGTCCACTGTCCACTCTCAGGAGTCCATTGTGTTTACACCGCCAGACAGCTATTAATACCCTCACCCTCCAAGAAGCAATAGGATATTTAAACCTCAGTTTTTGGTCAGTCAACTCACAGTACACTGTCTGCTGGTCACTACTCTGCCGCTCTGATTCCCGATTGTTTACTGTTCTTAGACTTTCATCTAAGCCACATTGCCTCTTCACTGATCTTCTGGATTTGTTGTCCTATCTCAGTCAGAGCAGCATAGCTGATAACTCAAACAAAATAAACAGAATAACTGCCAGCCTGTTTACTTACTTTTATTCAGTAAGCACAAGGTCATAAATAAAGTCCAACAGAAGTCCAAGTCAAGCGAGTTCAAAGTCAGTCAGCAAAATCCAAAGTCAGGCATGGAGTTCAGAAATATATCCAGAGGTCAGGAAAGTCAGATAAGCTCTGATAACTCCTGGAGGGGAAAGGTGGCACCTATATAGATCAGCAGCCTAATGCAGTTGTTGCCTGAGTAATTGCTCCCAGCTATAAATCCTCTGAGATAGGTGCAAGCTCTCTTTTTGCTGTCTGCACTCAGCAAAGGTGGGTACAGGTAAGTTATCTTCTGTGTCTGAAGGGGCAGGACTCCCTGCTGGAGCTGGCACTGCCCCCTGTTCTGTTTGTGGCACTGTAACCTCTTCCTGTACAGCAGGGTCTGGCATGTCCCCTGTTCCAGACTCTGAGTCAGGGTCCATGTTATGGTGGCAGGGCATGACTTTGGTAAATATTACCCACTTTGCCCTGAAAATCTTGCTATCCAAAACTTTCCACCGTTTTCCTTCAGCTAGCCTTGTGTGATTGTATGACTGCTTGCATGACTGCTGACTCCCAATAAAACACATTTAAACTTACTTCTGGGTCTCTGGATGCTTCTTCCCTGCACTAGTACTGGTAAACATAAGTGTAAAAGATCTCATAAGGTTACTCCCTCTTGCAGGCTTCCTTTTTGAGCTAAATTCCCCACTGGCATTGTGGGTGAACCTCTGAGTCACCCACATTTTGGAGTAACAGGATGAACATTCACAAGACGTCAAGCCTGATAAATTTTGCCCAGCTATAGAGCTTGATTGTACCAGCTGTAGACCCAGGCCATGGGGTCCATTTCCATGCTATATCAGTGCAATATCTGGTGCTAAGATTTCAGTCACTCCCTCATTATTCCCCATAAATGACTTGTGTGGTGACTGGTTTCCAAACTCAGCAAATCTTCCCTCCAAGAACTACCCCAATGAAGACTGATGCATACTTATCAGTTGGAGAGCTCACTTCCAAGAGTCTGTGGCACAAGGGATCAAAGAGGAAAGTTGCATCCAATAAGTTGTTTGGCAGTCTGAGTGGTCTACTGACCACAGTACAGAGCACCCATGTCTTCATTCATTTAAACAAAGTAACCTCAAAGGCACACATAAATCATGAGGGAAGCATTTTGTCATGAGCACTGCAAGAGAAGGCCATGCTCCTTCTGGCTTGAGACAAATGCATTTCTTTATCAGCAGACTATGTCAGGAATTCCTTATTTTCCAAGCAGATTACCTCAACAGGTCAACCGTACAACAAGCAAAGTGATCATTTCATTAAAAGGTATTTCTCTAAATCTCCACTGGAGGGCTCTAACAGTCATCCTCACTGTGAATGAGAAGAGGAAGGTCCCTTGGCCCTTCTACAGCTCCCAGGCTTAAGTCAGAGGGAGTGGATGTATTATCAATTCCATGGCTTCAAGGAGTATTACAATGTCTTTCCGTTAGTACCTCTGTTGGCAAGGATGATTCACAAGAACAGGAACTTGAATTCATATCAGAAAGACTTGTTGAGTCAAAGTATTCCAACAGTCTGTTCATGTTTATAAGTCTGTCACACAAGGCAAGAAAATGTTTAGTTGTTCTATTAAGCAGGTAGATTATAGGGTATGTTTCCCTAGTCTTTTGCTTCCAGAGGTTTCCTAACCCTCCAGATATTACTATACACTTAGTGGTACAGGATGCCAGCACACTGCTACAAGACATGTAGGGCAGCCATTTTAATTTCCTTCCATCTAATTTCCCTTTCTCAATCCCTTAATTTCCTTCCCTCATTGCAAGACAGACAAGTACCTCTCATCCAAGGCAGGTGATAGATTTCATAAGGAATAAAATACTCCTCTTGGACATCCCTTTGCTGTCTGCCCCATTCTTCCACTGCCCAAAAATGGAAAATGGGATTTAGCAGCAAATGTGCTTCCATTCAGTTGGAAATGATCCTTCTGTACTACATCATGATGTTATTCTAAATCAGGGGTAACATGCCAAGAGCTGTAACACCCATTTTTCATCTCCTCCAGAGACCTTCTGTTATAATCACCATTTTGGACAACTGGAAGTGTGTTTTTGCAGTTACCCAGCTAAATATGGGGGTGAATCAGATCCTCCCTTTATCTGTTCCTCTTTCTGATGTTCTGCTGTGACACTATGTCCCCTCTCTATTTGATCCTGACTTTCCAGGGAGAACGGAGTTAATACTTTTCTCTCTGTTCTACTTCTAGCAATCAGACAGTTAGTAGCCTAAGTCCAACTTTTCACTCCACTTTTGTTGTAGAAAAGGGGCACAAAAGTGATATTTGTGATTCTTCCTTCCTGTTGAAACCTCGTGTGTCTTCTGAAAAGTGTTGGTGTTGCAGGGAGGGGGAACAGTGAAACCCTCTATAGCATCATGAAAAGCAATATGGGGGATGCATGGTGAAGAGGGAATTGACCATTGTACCTTTTCTCTAGTGTGGAACCTCCAGTGGATCCAAGTCCTTTCCATAAATACAATGAAATCCATCCATTTTTAACCTTTCAACTTAATAATAAATGAATTTCCCTGATAACAATGTTCCATTTGTTTCCTATAGAATGATCCGTAGACAGGGATACGAATTAGGCACAGGACACGCAGACAGTTTAATTTCTATTTTCTTTACAAATGAATGCCACATATCCAGTTTTATCACTTACACTATACCTGTGCAGCAGATGGAGATTTTCATATCAATGCAGGGTCTCTAGTTTGCTTTCTTCTTCAGGAATTCCATTATACAAGAATTCATGCAGCATCTTCCCATTTATTGCAGCTGTGGAATCAGCCAATGTGGAATACTATTAACAACTCTATGTGTACATTAAACCTAGAACTTTATTGGTAGTTGTTTTGCTTAAGGCTCTAAACATGAATTCTGTCAACAATCACAATCTTGTCCCAGACGAGATGCAAACCTGAACTATATGAATGAGGAATGGGGCCTTTTTGCTTCAGTCCTGCTGCCTCCATTCTCTTTAGCTCATTGTATGCTCTAAGTTTAAAAGAGACTATTTCCACATGGCATTGGGAGGTGGGGGTAAAGTCAGGCTGTTTGAGAAACAGAGTGCTTCCTTTTTAAATAAGGAAAACTGTGAACAATAACATGCCCACTGTTTCATCATGAAACATAAGGCTTTGCGAAAAGTTGTAATAAAACAAATGGAAAGCATTTTAAAAATCTGTGCTGCAAATTTAGCCAAAATTGTGTAGAGCTACAGATGCCCTCTGCCTCAGGGAATGAGTAGTCTATAAGCTTTTCAGGGCCTTGTTAATGTGGGTGCTTGCAGAGAGCAACAAGCAAAAGCATTTCTTTCTTTCTTTTTTCTTGCTAACATTCTACTAGTGTTTTAGCCATACTAGTGTACATTCTCTGAGCATTTTAGTCATACTAGTTCTGCTTTTGTGCTAATTGAATTCTAAATAATTTCTGTTCAAAGGAAGTCACTTATCTACCCATTTCCACTGTCACTGTTGCTGGTAGTGCAAAGGGGAAGAGATATTTCCCCCAGCAAAGCAACCTATGTGCTCACCAGGGGTGGGTCAACATAGTGTATACATGCTCTTGCAATAAGCAGTCCCAATGATGAGGCTTCTAGGACAAGCCAAAATGTTATTTAGCACTTGGAGAGACTTCTGTATGAGCAGTCTCCATCTTGCAGGGAAGAGGCACATGCTAATTTCCTGGTTCCTGCCTCCCCAGTTTTCACTTCCTAAGAAAACCAAGGTGGTAAAGTGGTTTGAATATTGAACTAGGACTCTAAGAGACCAGGGTTTCTCAGACATGGAAACTCGCTAGTTGACCTTGGGCAGTGTTAGGAGAAGGCAATGGTCAACCTCCTTTAAATAAATCTTGTCAGGAAAATCCTATGAAAGAGTTGCTAGGGCCTTTTCTGCACTGGGCTATTAAAACGGTACAGAGCGACCTCCAACAGAGGTCTTCTGCACCGTAGAGTGGACTGGGGTAGACTACTTTTTGTAGTTCCATACCTCAGTCCACTCCAGAGCGACCGGAACTCTTTTTAGAGGTTTTTTTTAAAACACACGGAGTGCGCGACTCTGTGTCTCTCCGTCGCTGCACTCTGGTGCAGATTTGCAGGCGCGCGCAACTGCGTGCCTGCAGATCTGCTGGGGGCAGGCTTTAGGCTGGCAAGCTTCAGGTGGAGAGCCTCCACCAACAGGAAGCCGCCATTTTGGACGCTGGAGCAGTGCAGAGCGATGAGCTCGCACTGCTCCTCATCCCGACGGACTCACCTGGACGGAGAAGAAAGCCAGTGAGTCCTGTTTTTGCCCATTTATTTTCACACATGCGGAAAGGGCCTATGTCAATCAATTTGAAGGCACATAATAACAATGGCAGCAGTAAGAACAAAGCAGCACAGTATCCCCCCTTTCACCATGTCGCAATCTGCTAGTGCAGGGATGGGAAAGACTGTGAAGTTTTGGGGACATTTTTCCATCCATGGGACTATCCAGAGACCACACGGACTGCCAACAATGAAAAGCAAAACAAAACACAACTGGAAGTGGCCCAGTAATGATTTTGAAAACTTTGGTATTTTCTAATGTTAAATACTGTGTTTTGGGGGATAATATATTCAAATGGTGACTCACTGCTCCTAGATATTCCATGAGAGACAACCCACTCTATTTGCTAAAAAAGGAGTTGTTGAATAGAAGTATGGAGCCTCAAAAACAGCCTTGGGGGACAAACTTGATTCCAGAGACACACTTTGCTTTGCCCACTCTTAGAATAATAGAAGAAAGATGCTAGAGTTCAAACAAGCCTGAGCTTAAACCTCTCCTGTCTGTCTGTCTGTCTGTCTGTCTGTCTACCTACTACATAAAGGATTTGAGAGAGCCATGACATGGCTTGTTTCAAAAACCTCAGTCTCAGAAGTGAAGTGTGTCAGCAATTCTGAATGGCATAGCTGGATAAATGGAAGCAAAACTTCCTTCTCCTGTCATCCCTAGTCATCCCTAGAGGAAGAATGTAGAAGTCTGTTCTTGGAATCTGGTGGTGGAGAAAGAATTATCTCTGTGTATTTCAAAGAAGGCATGTGAATTGTGCTGGAGTGAGGGTCAATTCTCTGGCAAGTCACATTGGTGTGTTGCTGGCGACCCAGAAGTGATGCCACTTCTCATTTTTCTCCCTGTCTTTGCCAGATAATTGGCAGAGAGATACAGTCTGGAATGATGGTTGTTTTAATCCTTGAAAATAGACAAGTAACTGAATTAATGTCAGTGTGGAAGGACATAGGTCACAGTATTTATTTTACACCATTTGGAGGTTATAAAATTGAAGCTGAACTCTTGTTGGGTATTGTGTCTGCATCTCCTACAAAGATGTAGAGGAATGCAGGCCTTACACTACATCCTGCTGATTTTCAACATATTGGGTCCTAACTATTTTCAACACATTGGGTCCTAACTAACTACTGAGCTGACTCACTCTGATGTCCCTATAAGGTGGGAAGTACATACATTTCAGCCTTTCCTACTTGACAAATTTGTCCTGTCTCCAAGACCACCAGACACCCATGTATTAATAGGCATTTTTTAATGTTTTAATAGGCATTAATATGAAAATTTAAGTTTCATGAACATGTAATTGGTGTTTCATTGTGGAAGCAAGAGCATGATATAGCCTAGGAATCAGACTTATGAGGCCCTGCAGTTATTACTGAACTGCAGCTCCTAGAATTCAGCATCATTGCCTGTCTTATTAGGGCTGATGTGAACTTCAGTTCAATAACACCTGGAGGGCTATACAGTTCCCATTCCTAATACACACTGGATTTTACACATGTATACCCATTCAGTTGTATATTCCTGTGCATAAATGTTAGTGGTCATATCTTCCCCTAGTGGTGTCTCCCCCTGGAGACGCTGTTCAAAAGAACAAAAAGGGAAGAAGCATATCCAGCAACCAGTCTCATATTAATGAACTGGGAACCAAATTCAATCCAAAATCAACCCACAGAATACAGTCAGAAAGAAGGCTTTCAGAACCCTGGATAGGTCACAGGGAACAAATAAGTTGTTCCCAATAAGCACTAGGTATTTCATCTGAGCCCCAATATACTCCTTGGCCCAAACTGTTTCTCCAGGCTCCTCCATCTTCTTGATGAATGGAAGATAGCTTTGAAGGGATACTCCTTTGACCTGGAGCTCAGAGACCTCAATGCTATTTACTATCAAATATGCTGTTTGCATTATCAAGTAGGTCTTGGGGAGTTTTAAGGTCTAGAGAGAGAAGCATATCTCTTGCTATATTCTAGCTCAAAGATCCCAACAGTTGCTTCCAGGTTCAGTGTCAGGGCCCCAGCCTATCACCTCTTCTGCCTGTGTCATAGTGTCTTTTGATTTAGCTGGTTCTTCTCCTGTTGTGGGCCCAGGTTGTTGTTTATAATGGAATCCACAACACTGGAAAGGCCTGATCTTGCCTCACTGTAGCTAGAGGAGAGTAATAAGGAGAGTGTAATAAGAGAAACTAAATGTTCTTGGCCAGCAAAGTATACAGCGCCCCATGAATTCCTCATCACAAAGGACTTATCAAAATAGGGGTTAGATGAATATGGATTAGAGTGTAGGGAAGCCTGGAGAAGATTATTATATAATAAACTGCCAGTAATGTGTGACTTGCTGTCAACACATTATGAAAAGACAGCATTCACACACAGATTTGATCTGATGTTCACCCCTTGGAAAAATGGGAGTCTAGAGATTAAAGAGGGATAATCTGGAAACACAGGAGTGAAGGAACTGTAGTAAGGCATATAAGCAGACAAAGAGGTATGTAGGCCACCAAGGCACTCTGACCACTTAGAGATCTGTACTTCTGTGATGAAACTCCAGTTGTAAAGGACAGAACAAACATATCACAGAAACACATAATTAAAAATGATTAACTATATGTATACAGTCAGCCCTCCACATTTGCAGGTTTCACTTTTGCGGATTTGATTATTCACAGATTATTTGCTGTCATCTCTACTGCTTCCCTATGCCATTTTTAATAGGGGCTGCAAGCCTTGAGAGAGTGAGAAACTGCAAGCGAGGCTTTTAAGTTCCTCTTAAAAATGGTGTGGGGCAGCAGTGGAAATGACAGAAAGCCCCACCAGCCACTCACTTCTGCCTTGTAAAAGAACCCTGATGCCTCAAAGGAATCCACGGTGGGTTGAATATGGTGGCCATACTTTTTGTATGTTAAATATGGTTTGGGATGGCCTAGAATTATTCATAGTGTTTCCACTTTCACGGGGGTCCTGTGCCCCTAACCATAGAGAATGTGGAGGGATGACTGTTCATGCAAACATAAATTTCACACCCTTCTCACACATACACACACACACACACATGCATTTACCACAGTGGCTTCCTCAAATGAATTGCAGCTGAATTTGAAAACAAGTGAGACATGTCTCAGACTCGAAAGATATGCCTTAAACCAAGAAAAAAATATTTTTACATTCCCTGCCAGATATCTTAGTACTACAAGGCTGTATGTAGATAGGGAATAATGTGCAGCTTATCATTTCAATGATAGATTCCAGTGTGCCATTTAAGATATAAATCATTAATTCAAGTCATGAATTTTCTGTTTACAACACAAGCCTTTTAAAAAAACCAGTCCAACTCAAAATAACATGAAATGCCTTGGCATACAAGGCCCACATTCCTTACAATAACCAGACTGAACACTGAGCGAGGGGTTCTGTTTCATAAAGGAAAAGCAGAGAAGAACTGTCAGAAGAATGATTTTTAGAGGACTCATCCAAATAAATGCAAAGGTTCGCAGAACAAACAGACAATATTTAAAAAGAGCAATCAGAATCAGCCTAAAATATTTTTGGTGCCTGAGGCAGAACCACAATAACAAATTGCACTTTTCTATAGTGGCATTAAAATGCAATAAATTAAACTATTCTTCTCAAAAGTGATGAAAATTTATGCCCTTGGAAGATAGGGCCTTGGACAACATCGTCTGATGATATTTTATCCTATCCCCTGTCTTTTATGATAAGGAAATGATTCCTGTTGTCACTGACAGAGTACTTTATGGCCACTTTGGCTCTAAGGAGTCTTCTGCCAGTCACAGCTCTAAAAGAGAGAGGACATTGTGGGAAGTTTGCTGTTTCAACTCTAGTAGTTGTCTGGGATGACTCTAGTCTGCCAGTCCATTCCTTGGGATTCACTATTTTCTTCTTATCAGCCTTTCTCAGAGCATTCTATATTCTACAGCTGTGGCTTGTGTTGGTTTAGAAGTAGTTTGCCATGGTTTTATGCTCTTTTTGGGAAGGATTGACACTGAATCTTTTAAGAGGCAGACTGCTTCAAGCAGAGTTGATGCAGAGAAATGCATTGATTCTCTAGCATGTCCCACTAAGACTAACTTTTCCAAAATGTAAAAGGAAGGCAAGCAAGCAGTATTAAAGTAATATACTTGAACTGTTTCTTGGCTCTTCTAAATATACATTCTAAACAAGCTTCTAACTAGAATAGTTTTAAGAGGAGGAACTGGATGAGGACTCACCACCATCATGGTGTAAAGAGAAAAGAGAAGGAGGAAGTGAAAGGGAAGAGTCTTTGTGTGACCACAGAAACCTGGGAGTTGCTAGATCACAGGGGCTGGTTGTCTAGTTTCACTGATAATAAATGCTCATCTATGCCATCTATAACTGAGCAAAGCGAAAACTTCAGAGACAGTCTGAAATATAGTTAGAGGTATGCAGGAAACTCTGTACTGTCTAATTGCAGTCAATAGCCATTTCCGCACGGAGCGAGGGAATCGCCCTGTGCCGGTACTTATCGGACTTCTTGGCTCCACACTTGGGTCCAGGCTGGTCTGGAGCAGTGCGTGGCCGCCGCTCCGCACTGCTCCGGGGATGAAAATGGCAGCTTTCGGTAGGTCGAGGCTCTCCACCAACCACTGAAGCTCGCCAGCCTAAAGCCCACCCCCGGCAGATCGCAGGCTCGCACTGGTGCGAGCCTGCAAATGTGCACCAGAATGTGCATGGAGTGGCACGCTCCGTGCTTTTGAAAGACCTGTTTCAAGCAGTCTTTCAAAAGCACACTGGACAACCACTTCGGGTCGTTCCAGAGCGGGCTGAGGTGCGGAACTACAATAAGTAGGTCCGACCCAGTCCGCTCCCAGGTGCAGACGTCCTCCTTGGAGGACACTCTGCACTGTTTCTTTAAGCCTGTGCAGAAATGGCCATTGTTTCAACATAAAAAAAGAAGGTAGGGGCATAAAGAGAATGCTTGAATGAATCTGCGCATGTGGCAGTTTGCGCACAGGTAAGGCTTGCTGCACTTGTACTGGAGCTTCAGCAGCATTTCATTCTAAATCCTGCCAAGGTGATAATACTATGAAGCTTCAAGAGCAGTTCAGCTCCTGACAATTGGATTGACACTATGCTACCTTTCAATGATATCCCCAGATCTGCCACCCTAAATTATGGTGTTTGGTCATGTCAAGTTTAGAGGTACTATAGCATCACCAAAACACAGGCATTTGTTTTATTTTATAGTGCAAGTATATGTATGTATTTATTTATCTGGAAACCATTCAGAAGTTCCAAACTGTTGCTGTTTGACTGTTGTGTGTATAAATCTAGCATTGCGAACAGTCTTATGGAGCCAAACAGTGGTTGACCTGAAAGTGATGACTGTGAAAGAACAAAGAGTGAGCTGTTTTAGTGATTTAAGTGAGACATGAAGATCGTCAAATCAGAGGGGATTCAGGAGAATTTTGCAGCTAAGAAAAGGAGGTGATGAATATTTGAGGGTTTCAAATGCCAACCTACCATCTTGCAAAATTATTGGAATGGATCATAAACACAACTAACGTTGCCCCCCACAGGAAGAGAAGTAGATCTGGGGCATATAAACAGAAGATGCTCTGAAGAATTTCTTAATAATACTTCCAGTTCTCTGCTACATGATCAATGAAATATCCAGGGAAGAAGTGCCCCAGCAGGACCCTAAGCACTGGGGATGAGTAGTGGTAACAATGTCAAAATTTCCAGTGCTATATCTAGAGCTTGTGAATAACTCTTACCTTAGTGCGTTCACTTGATGTAAACACTCAATCACCATCCAATATCTGCAAAATTCTGTTCAATATACATAGAAAAAGGATCACAGGAAATTAAGAAGACACAAGAAAACACAATGGCACAAAAAGGCACAAAGCAAAATCCCTCCAAATGTACTTACACAAAGTAATAAACCACTGAAGGTGAAATCAGAACCATGTATGTACACTGACTTTTTTTTTTGAATCACAGATTATTGTGTGAATACATTTTTCAAATTCTTGATTCAAAACAGAAAATAGATCTCTTTCAAGAAAAAAAAATCTTCCTTCATGTTGCAGAAGCTTTTCAGTTCATTACAATGTTATTAGTCAGTCTTCATAAAAGTGCTATGCATCTTTATTAAAAATGGAAGTTCACATCATTTTATGTCCCCATAAAAATGGGCGGTGGTAGCCTTGATTAATTTCTTCACGTACTGTGAACTTTACAGCAAATTGGACAGTGTAATTCAATTCCTACTTCTGAGTACTTTTTTTTTGTTGGTAGAAAATTGAAATAATTCATATGTAATCATATTGCCTTTGCAAGAGATATTTAAGAAATAATATCCTGAAGTAATGATTTCATGGCTTAATTATTAATGCCATACTTTCAGGCATGACACTGTGCATCCCTTTTATCAAGCAGGACTTCTATCAAAAATGTTTCTTCCATTCACATTTTTTTCTGTTTTCTCTATAAAAATATTTACTTGGAGGACAATCAAGACTTCTCATATATTGTCCTTCCCTCAGATTCAAGTAGTCACTCATATAAAGGCCAAAAATATTGTTCATTGACATAAAAACTGTGTCCATGTGTGTGTGTCCATGTGTGTGTAGGATCCCACAGCTAGCCTAATGTACACATCAAACCTAATGTAGGAGAGATTGCATCTTTGCATGTAGCTAAAGAAAGGTTTTATTTCATAAATTAGACCCATCTGTTTTCAGCCAGGACATATTTGTATGATCTTCCGTAGCAGCTCCTGTTGTCTTCTCCTTTTTTCCTTTTAACAGACCCTGAAGAAGGTCATACAATTATTTCTTGGCTAAAACATATTGAACTAATTTGTGCAGTAAAACCCTTTTTTTATAGAAATATCTTGAGATGCAGTCTCTTTTTCACTTCAGGTTATTGGATGTTTCCAGTCCCTTCTGTTTTTACATATACATCAAAACCCAGAAGAAACAAAAGCAGTTAAGAATGACAATAGATTCCTCCCCGCTCCCCATTTTAAAACCTCTTTAAAAATAACAGAAGAGAACCAAAGATAGATACACTGAGAACCATAACAGATGCCAATTGGTGCTATCACGTTCTCTCACACAAGATTGTCCATGAAAAATGATGGAGTTTCCCTTTTACTTCCTCTGTCCTGCCAACTCCTCAAGCAAGAGGCTTTTAAAAGTATTCCAGCTATATCCGAATTATCTCCACATGAATGGTACAGCCACGTGAAGGCTGCCTAACAAAGAATTCAACAGTTCACATAAACTGACAGCGAATGTAACCAATGCTGCAGGATTATTAGAGGGATATGGCAACCTACTCCAGCCTTGTGTTGTAAAGCTTGCGCTGCTGTCAGTGAGACAGAATGTATGCAGCATGAAGGAGAGATAAAAGCAAATGATGCCCCACAACATCCATTCTGTGAATACATCCCAGTTCACAAATGACTACAGTCCAGAAGAGTTTTGCTTCCACAAAGTGGAAAATCATAACAAATTGAGGTGGCTGAAAATGTCACCAAGGATGACATATGCAGCTGCTTCCAAAGAACATCTTCCAAGTGCTGACTTTGAACACAGGTACTGGTGTACTTTAAATCTAGCAGGATATGAAACAGCTACGATAATATGATGAAATAAAAATTAAAAAAAGGACCTCAGGTGTGTTTCTTATGAGCCATGAATACCTGTTTGATGTAATGTTAGTGTTAATCGTCATTCACCTATGTTCCGTTTGACAGAAACAAAACAAAACAGATCTTGGTCGTGGGATTTAAGCAACCAGCTACGAAATCTCTCCCTCTCCCTCTCTCTCCCTCTCTCTCTCTGTGTGTGTGTGTGTGTGTGAAAACACTTTCCTGTTTGTTTTACATTTCTATAGAGTCTTACTGCATTTTCACATTTATTACATTCTCCATTTTCCTTCTCCTTTCCCCGCCTTACATTTTTCTGTTCCATTAACTTACAGAGCTTTCTTTCCAAAATATTTAAGTCACTCCTTCATTCATCAGCCTTCCCATTTGTTCTGAGTGTACTTATTTATCTTATGATACAAAAAAATTCAGTTCTTCTCCCACACTTGCTCTGGCATTGGATTTTTGTTGCTTTTACTTATTGTGTTATCATTCTTATCATTGTCTCTATCATCTTCATTTTTCTATCTGTCCTGCAGTTTTGCCACAATAAAAAAGAAAAATCTTTTATTTTTTTTCTTGTTGTTAAATGCTGTCAAGTCAACTTTGACTTACAACGACCCTGTGGATGAGAGACCTCCAACTCTTAGCATAGTCCTGTTGGTTTCTAGGGAGAGTTCAGGCTTGATTTGCTCGCTTTATCTGTCTATTTAGCAATCCATGATATCTGTGGAACTCTTCTCCAACACCATATTTCAAATAAGCTGATTTTCTTCCTATCAGTATTCTTCACTGTCCAGTTTTTACAACCACACACAGAAATCGGAAATACAATGACATGGACAGTCCTGACTTTGATGTTCAATTATATAGCTTTAAAAGACGTATTGATTGGTAGTTTGGGGGATTATTCTTATCTTACTTATATATTGGGATAGTGATACCATGTGACCAGCTATGTGGGAGTTTGCCCTTTCAATTGATATGTGTAAACAGAGTTGCCAATAGCAGTGCCAACCATGAGATGTTTTCTTTTACGATTTCTGGCATTATTAAGCCAGGCCCGGGTGCTTTTCCAAGTTTGGTTAATGGTACAGCTTTATACTTCAGGATCTTGTCTTCTTCCTTCATAGCTGCCCTTTCAAGCTCTAGCCTTCTTTTGCTTTCTTAACTGCAGTCTCCATTCTGATTAAAACCCAAAGTATAGAAGATCTTCAACTATATCAATGTTTTCATTGTGATTTCTCGCTCTACACACAGTAAAAGTCTTCGTTGTAGAATTTTGAGTATCACTTGGCTTGCATGGAAAATTAATGCAACGGTCCTGGAGTTACTGCAATTGCTGGTACTTGGGAATGTATATTGAGCATTTCCAATCCGTGAGCCATTCTTTTGTTTTCCATTTTTAATGACAAGTTTTAGTTATAAGTAGAGTAGATTCTGTCCCTGTAGCTTGAAGCAGCTCTATTGGTATATCTTCTGTTCTGGTGATTTATTCCACTCAATTGCTCTGAGTGCAACTTTTAATTTACTTTCCAAAACTGTAGCTTCATCTTCAAACGGTTCTTCCTTAAATGAATCTGTCATCTTTTCATCTCTTTGATATAGTTTTTCTGTTTCCATTGTCCTTTTATTTCTACTCGGTGATGTAATGTATTCCCCTGCTGGTCATAGAGCATTCTCACTCTTGGTTTAAATTTCCCTTTGGTGCCTCAGATCTTGTGGAGGAAGCCTCGTGTTCTTCCTTTTTTGTTGTCACCTTCTATTTTTCCGCATTGATTATTATAGCAGTTCTCCTCATCCCTGTGCATAAGTCATTGCACAGTTGCATTCAGAGTTCTGGCCCTATTTGTGTCACCTTTTACTTTTGCCTCTCACCTATTCTTAACTGCTTCAAGAATTTCATCTGTCATCCATTGAGGTTTCTCTTTTGTTTTGGCTGCAGATAGGATCTTTTGTATTCCTTCCTCACAATGTCCCTGGTTTCAGTCCAGAGTTCTTCTGGCTCCCAATCAATTACGCTTAATAGTGAAAATCTATTTTTTATATTATTTTAAAAATTATACACGGATATTTTTAAGGTTGTATTTTGTCATGATGGTTGGTTTAGTGTTCTTCTTTAGCTTTATTCTGAATTTTTATATTAGCAATTCATGGCCTGTGCCAAAATCTGCTCCTGATCTTGTTTTTGCAGAGAATGGAGCTTCCCCGTCTTTTCCTACCAATTATGTAGGCTGGTCGATTTCTATATTGGCCATCAGGTAATGTCCATGTATACAGTTGCCTCTTTGGTTGCTTGAAAAAAATTGTTTAAGATGAACAAACTGTTGCAAAATTCAGTCAGTTGCTTCTTTCTTGATCCTAGGCCAAATTTTCCTACAATCTCGGATTCTGCTGTGTTTTCTATTTTTGCATTCCAGGTACCTATGATTAACAACAAGTCCTGTTTCAATTTCCTTCTGGACTCCAGCCTAGAATCTTTCAACTTTTTCTTCTTCTGCCTTTGTAGTTGGAGCATGAATTTGGATAATGGTTATACTGATGGGTTTTCTCTAAAGTCTTATTAATATGATTTGGTCAGACTTTGCATTATATCATTTGACTGCTTTTGCTATGTCTTTTCTCACTACTAATGCCACCCCATTTCTCATTAGTTTTTTATTTCCCAAGTAAAACTTTGTATAATTATCTGACTCAAAATGTCCCATTTCTGTCTACTTTAGCATGCTCACCCCAAGTACTGCATATGTCCCATTTCTTATTCTATTTCTTCTACTTCTCCTAATTTATGCTCCTCACATTCCATATTCCTACAATATGTGTTGTGCAGCTTAGGACTTTCCCTTTTCTTCTGAACAGCTCAACAACAGCTGAATGCCCTTCCAGTTGCATCATCAGCCACGGTGCTACTCATTGTTGGCCTCAGCTGTATTCCAATAGCTCATTGAAAACTTTTTGGGGTGTCACCTTCTAGCACTATATCAAGTTTTATTTTGGATTGTCTCATCATAAAATTTAATAGTAGAAGATGTTCAAAAGAGTTTACCATGGCTTCTTTTGTACACTACTAATAAATATTAGCTATGATGCCACTGCCATTATCTCTTAAAGAACCTCTGTCAGTGTCAACCTCTGCCCTCTGCTGCTGCTGTCCAGCAGCTGTTCGGCACATTTTAGTATAGCTCCTCAGGAAAAGCCTGTCTGACATGGGAGGCCCTACCAGCAGCACTGTTCCCATCAGCACAGCCTCTTGTCTCACAGCTGCACACAACCCCACCACCATGTGAATGTAGTACCAGGGAATTTTGTTTCTACCATCTATGAAACACAATTATACCATTTTACCTCTGAACTATGCTAACATTCATGACTTGCATCAAACCAACCTGAATGCAAATACCAATCAAGAATTAGGCAGTAGAACACTAAAAATTAGTTTACAAGCACTTGGCAGGCTTCTATATATGTACAGATACGCTTCAGTTAGTGAAGTGGATGTGTTCCCAGATATTACTTCTTTAACAGAATATTTGGTACCAGAGGCAGAAATGACATGGAAGGAAAAGGGACTGGTCCCTGCATCACAAAAATAAGAGCAGTTCAACATGTTTTAGTGGGATAATGTTTCAGTAGGATAATGTTAGTTACCCAAACTAACAATATGCTCATGTGAAATGAAACAAGCAGGTCAGGTAAAACTTATATAAGGAAACAGAAACATTTTGAACCATGTAGAGACCATTTTTTTTACCAATTTTAACTTCTCTTATGATTTCATTTTGGTGGCCAGACTTCTAATCTATGCTTTATAAAAACATGTCGCAGTTAGCAGGATGCCAGGACTCCATGCTGCTCCATATGACCCAACATTGAGAGAGTCATGCTTCTCCTGTATCAACTTGCCTCCTTCCATTCCTGTGATGATTGCCCACTACCTGATTGCTCCTGAATCTTTGCCTACTTGCCTCCCTACCAATGCCATTCTATAACCCCAACCCCATTACAACTTTTTCTTATTGCTGCACCTTCCATCTCCTGCTCCTTTGTACAGCAGTGACAGCAAGTGTTCTCCTTCTTTTTGCTCCATCACCCACCTGGCTATGCTTGTGGCTGCAGCTATACCTTCTTGCCACCATGGCCTAAAAAGAACTGGAAGGCCCAGGCCAATGTCATTAGGAGGAGGAGGAGGAGCTAATGCTGCTCAATCAGTTTCAGCTAGACAGAGGAGGGGGAGAAGGTGCTGGGAGAATAAAAAGACTTTGTAAAAATGAGCTTCTTTGTCAGAGGCTTTGTAATTTGTCAGAAGTGTTGTTTGTTTTGTATATATAAAATAACAGCTCTTCTGTTTTTCTCTCATTCTCTCTCTTTTTGTCTGTATGTGTGTCAAGTAATAATCCATTCAAAGGAACAATCCAATCCAATCCATTATCACCTCTCCAGGTCTTATTTTACCTTTTCATAATAAATGTTCCCACTTCCTTCCCCTTTCTTCTTTTGTAGCCTCCAGGAAGAGAACCAAAACATCTGCTTCCACTTTGAAATGAATCATAGTTCCCCATTAAATTGAAAGCCTGGAAGTTCTGGCTTGTTTAGACTCTAGAAAGTGAGAATACATGAGGATCACACCATAAGTTTCAAATCCTTAATTATTCTTGCTCACTGGAAGTTAAAACAAATCATATTTCCCTTAGTTCAGATGTAATGGAGAACTGCTGTTTGTTTAAAAGCAAATACAACAGAGGAGAGAAAAGTGAGTGAGCCTACAAGCCAGGCTTTGTTGTAGCTTGGTTCTGTAGCAGTTTCCGATAAGCCTTGAACCAAACCACTGAACCAAGTGAAAGAGTTCAAGAAAGAGTATATAACAGCATTATCACTAGAACCTAGAGAGATGGCATCAATTCACCTCTTTTAAGAAGCACAGAAAAACTAAAAGCACTGTATTTTGTGCTTTAAAAATAAAAAAAAAGTTATTTCATTGGTTGGTTCCAAAGTTGAGGCACAATTAAAGAAGATCCTTTCTCAGGAGTCCCTTGTGATTTCACTTTAGACAGGAGGCCCATGGAACAAGTCCTCTCCAGCAGATCTTTATGAGCAGTTTGGGGTTCACATGATCGGTGATCAAGTATCTGAATGAATAGTTATCAGCTTTGACCAACACAGATAGATCAATACAAGCTTCTTTATCCTCTGTCAATAAATTAGTGGTTGAATATTGTACTAGTTTCAGCTTCTGGCAAGGGTACAAGTAGGAACCACAAGGAGACTGTTTGTCCGTAGTTGACAAGGGAAATTACCTGTGCATGAATGACTGTGGCTTTTATTATTGAAATGGAGATATAGCTAGTTCACTAATCTTCAGTGGTAAAAGGCATTACTGGCCATAGTTGTTGCCTGAGAGTCCTATAGCAATAGAAGTTCAAAATCACCTGCACATTGGACTATCCCTGATACCCTGTATCTTCTAGACCCATAACCAAAACCTCTAAGCCTCTGATTTCCCATTCAAGTATGTTGGAGCCAGAATACCAACACAATCTGGATTTGGTCCAGATTTTAAGCCTGAATTGTACAGATCCAGCAGGAAAGTGGTGACACTACTTTAAAATCAAGAATACATAACCAACCATAAGCCCCTGCATAAATTTAAGTGTTGGCACTTTCATATTTCAGTAAGTCTAATATTAAAAGGCTAAATTAGAACAGAGTCTTTGGAAGAATTATACAATGTATCATAGTAGAGCAAAATGCTTTATTCCCTAGTGATCACTCAGATCTTCAAAGTAAATCTTTAGAGCAAATAACACAGCCCTTGTCACTGCAGTAATAGCCCCAAATGCTACCCTTTTCTCTGTGGCTCTCTACAATCTCTGCAATACTAGGATTGGGTAGGCTTATTTTGAATTATCTGTAAAGGAAAGAGAACAATATTGTTTGACCTGAAATCAGTTATTGTTTATCTGAGGCTGGCTTCCTCAACCTGGCACCTTCCAGATATATTGGACTACAACTTCCATGATCCTTAGTCTATTGAAAAGATGAAGAAACAGAGAAACCCCAGGCAATTTAAGAATACTAATACTATAGTGAACTGAGGACACAGTCAATGCATATTTATTCCAAAGTAAGTTTCACTGAATCCAGTTGCACTTTGCTGAGTCTCTTTTGGACCATATTAAGGCATTTACCTACCTGCCTAGACAAACAACACACTAAGATGATACTGCTATTTGGAATACAGTTATTGTTATTTGGAATACAGCCCATAAATGTGTTGTTCTTAACTGCCATCAGGTTGACTTTGACATAATGGTGATCAAATGAACAAGAGATCGCCAAGTCACCTTATCATCAAACTCACTGCTCAGGTCTTTCAGATTCAGGACTTTGACTTTATCCACTGAATCTATCAATCTGTAATGTGGTCTTCTTCTGTCCCTACTGCCTTCTATGTTACCATGCATTATTGTCTTTTCTAGCCAGTCATATCTTCTCATGATATTTCCAAAGTGCCACAGTCTCAAGTTTAGTTATATTCTAGGGAGCGTTCAGGCTTGATTTGTTCTAGGACCCATTTATCTGCCTTTCTAGCAGCCCAGGATGTCTGTAGAACTCTCCTCCAGGCCATTTCAAAGGAGTTGATTTTCTTCCTATCAGCTTTCTTCACCATCCAGCTTTCGCAACCATACACTGAAATTGGAAATACGATGGCATTGACAAGTCTAACTCTAATATTTAATCAGTTGGTCACTGGTAGACCTAAAACTGACCACATAACACCAATTCTGAAGTCGTTACATTGGCTGCCTGTTAGTTTCCGGGCACAGTACAAGGTGTTGGTTATTACCTTTAAAGCCCTTTATGGCTTGGGGCCAGCCTACCTGCGGGATCGCCTTCTCCCATATAATCTGCCCCGCACATTAAGGTCCTCTGAGAAGAACTTACTGCAGCCAGTCAGAACTAGGTTGGCTGTGGTTACCCAGAGGACCTTTTCTTCTATTGCTCACAAGCCATGGAATGGCCTGCCGGAGGAGACCCGGCATATTACCAGCCTTGACAGCTTTAAAAGAGCAGTCAAGACTGATCTCTTCCGACAGGCCTTCCCAGACTAGCATTTCCATCGCCTCCAATCTATTGCCTTGCTGCTTTGCTAACAGTAATTGATGGATTGTTAATTGCTGTGTATTTTAAGGGGTTGGTTTAGGTGGGTTGGTGGGTGGGGAGGATTGGGTATGTTTTTAATGTCTTTTAATGTATTTTAATGTATAATGTATTTTATGTTGTTCTCCGCCTCGATCCGTGTGGAGAGGCGGGATACAAATAAATGTTGTTGTTGTTGTTACAGTAGAGTCCTGGTTATCCAACCCAAACGGGTGGCCGCAGCGTCGGATAACCAAAAGGGTCAGATTACCCGGACGCCCGTGGTGGCCGCCATTTTGGGGGCGTGTCGGGGCGGGCTTGGGGGCGTGTTGGGGCATGCCTGGGCGTGTCTGGGGGCACAGAAATGCCCACAGCCACGCCCCCTAGGCCGTCGCGGCGTCGGTTAATCTGGGTGGTCAGATAACCGAGCGTCAGATAAACGGGACTCTACTGTATTATTAATCTTGTCTAGTTCCTTCATAGCTGCTCTTCCAAGTCCTAGTCTTTTTCTGATTTCTTGGCAACAGTCTCCATTCTGATTAATGACTGAGCCAAGGTATGGAAAATCTTCAACTATTTCAATGTCTTCACCATTTGCTTTAAGGTTATGCAAATCATCCATGGTCATTATTTTTGTTTTCTTAATGTTCAGCTGTAAACCTGCCTTTGCACTTTCTACCATGACTTACTTCAGTAATTGTTCCAAGTCTTTGCTATTTTCTACTAGTAGTATAGTGTTATCTGCATATCTTGAATTGTTGACATTCCTTCTCTCAATTTTCATGCCTCCTTCCTCGAAGTCTAATCCTGTTTTATGTATGATATGTTCAGCATACAAGTGAAACAGATAGATCGATAAAATACAGTCTTGCCTGCCCTCTTGCCAGTTGGAAACCATACAGTTTCTCCATGTTCTGTTCTGATGGTAGCCTCTTGTTCTGAGTACAGGTTATGCATCAGGACAATCAAAAGTTGTGGCATACCCATTTCTTTAAGAGCAATCTACAGTTTTTCATGATTTACACATTAAAGCCTTTGCTACAATCTATTAAAGCAGAGGCTGATTTTAAAAAAAAAATATTTGGCATACTCCATTATCCAATATATGTTTGGAATATTATCTATAGTGCCTCTTCCTTTTTGGAACCCAGCTTGGACATCTGGTATTTCTCACTCCGTACATGGTAAAAGTCCTTGTTGTAGAATTTTGAATATCACATTGCTTGCATGGAAAATTAATGCATTGGTCCTGCAGTTACAGCAGTCTCCCCTTTTTGGAGGGGGGTTGGAATGTATATTGAAGCATTTCCTATACATGGGCCATTCTTCTGTTTTCATTTTTGTTGACAGATTTTAGTAAGAAGTAGAATAGATTCTACCCTTGTAGCCTGAAGCAGTTCTACTGGCATACCATCTGTTTCTGGTGAATTATTTCTCCCAAATGCTCTGAGTACAGCCTTCATTTTACTTTCTAAAATTGTAGGTTAATCTTCAAATGGTTCTTCCTTGAATGAATCTGTCATCTTTTTATCTCTTTGATATAGTTCTTCTGTGTATTGTTTGCACTGTCTTTTTATTTCTACTTGGTGATGTAATATATCTCCCTGTTGGTCATAGGGCCTCCCCACTCTTGTTTAAATTTCCCTTTGACTTCTTGAACCTTGTAGAAGAGGTCTCTTGTTCTTCCTTTTTTGTTGTCATCTTCTATTTCTTTGCACTGACCATTATAGCAGTTCTTCTTGTCCCTCTGAACAATTCCATTCGGGGTTCTAACTCTCTTTCTGCCACCTATTGCTTCTCATCTATCCTTAACTGCCTGAAGAATTTCACCTGTCATCCACTTAGGCTTCCTTTTCTTATCGGTTGCAGATAGTGTCCCTTTGCAAAAATATTTAAATATTTTTCTTCAATAAATGGCTGCATTAAATGGCACCATCCTCTAAACTCTCTTTAGTTTCCATTTTCAGCGTGCTGTGCAGGGAAACTAATGACATGTGATGAACATACAAAACAGCTATAACCAGAGACATCCCTAACTTTTCAGTTGCCTGTACATTTGTGATCAGGAGTCTGCAGTGTTTACATTCACTTCAGGAAGTCATCTTGCAGCTTAAGGAACAGGTAAGAAAAAGGATGCATGTTGTAAATGATTCAGAAAGGATCTCTCAACCTGAAATTTAGCAAGTATATATCTTGTGCTTCCTTTTCCCTGGTCTAAAAACTATGTGGTTCAGTGGTTTGAGCATTGGATTACGATCCTGAAAACCAGGGCTTGATTCCTCACTCAGCCATGGAAACCAACTGGGTGGGCCTGGGCCACCTCATACTCTCTGCCCCAGAAAACCCTATGATAAGTTTGCCTTAGGGTCTCCCTAAGGTGAAAAGTGACTTGAAGGCACACAGCAACAAAGTTGAGTTATGGGGGTTAGAATACAGTGAATATTATTGGTTTTAATTTGCCAACTTGAAAACTGGACATATGTTATTGGAGTTAACTACAGATTCATGGGGAGGGGGGACAATAACCCTGTAAGATGACAAAGGTGAGCGAGAAACCCTAGGTAGACCAGACAGATACAAAACAGCCACTTCTGTGGTCTGAATGGGAGAAGGATAAAAAACAAAGCTGAAATGGATGAAATGCCTATCTGATCACTGTGAAAAACTGTGTCCTTAATACACATTACTTAGTATATGGTGGTGGTGGGAGTTTTGGTCATCAGTAATGCAGTGGGTGGTGGATGATGGGTGTCTCAAAACTACCATTTCTTGAATATCATTGGCCCCAAGTTGCAAATGACAACACTTTTATTAATATTTGGATGTTCCTCCATGGACAAAGAACAGTTGCTGTTTTATCTAAATGAGCCCTTCTGAATCCCACATGGCATTTGAGTTACTTTATTCAGATTTAGAAGTGTCTGACTCCATTCAGCAACCCTTTTTCATTTCTCATCTCTCATGCCCAGCATGCCTGAGTACCTAGGGAGAAAGTTTAGATGGATAAAGCTGTTTTATATTGATGTTCTCAGCATGCTTGTTTTCCCTGGACTTCAGCACGTAAGGAATAAAGCCGGCGTGGGCGAGGGGGGGGGATAGAGAAAAGGGAATCCTGAATGAATAAGAAGACAGAAATTTTTGCTTTTGTTTTTAACAATAGATAGATAGATAGATAGATAGATAGATAGATAGATAGATAGATAGATAATCATGAAAGTGACATAAATATTCAGTTTCTGTCTTGTCAAAAGATGTTAAGATTTCACATATGTTCCTCTATACATTTAAAATAAAGATTATAGACACATATCTAATCCTTTCTGCTCCATAAATCATCACTCAATTATCTATCCACACACATTGTTTCAGTTCACAAGCCCTACCAGGAGTTTGTTTTGTATGATTATCCAAGAGGTAAGAAGAAGGAGAGCACTAGCCCCATCCATTTCTGTCATCCTCCCCCATGTGGAGAGGTGACACTTGGAAGCAAAGATTCTCTGTTGCCCAGGGAGGTTCTCCATCTGAATTGCAACTCTGATTTTCCAGGGTTACAGTTCACATGTAGAGCCTTCCAGTTTCACATCGATTGCCTTCCATGTGCAGAGGAAGATGGAAGTGGTATGGATGAACTATTGTGTTGAGTAAATGACTGAATTTTGTTGTTGTGTGCCTTCAAGTAATTTCCAACTTATGGCAGCCCTAAGGCAAATTCATTGTGGGGTATTCTTGCCAAGATTTGTTCTGAGAGGATTTGCTTTTTCCTTCTTCTGAGGCTGAGAGAGTATGACTTGCCTAAATGGATTTCTATGGCAAAGCAGGGATCTGAACCCTGGTTCTCCACAGTCATAGTCCAACACTCAAACTGCTATACCACACTGGCTTTCAAAATGCTTGAATATGTTTTACATGTATTACATATATTTACATATATTTTAAGAAATGTTTTATAAAGAGAGAGAGAGGGACAGAAGAAAGGAGAAATAGTAGCTGTACAGTGCACTCTCTCCAGACATAGACTCTGCACATGTGAATGCGACATCATGCAAAACCTTGTATCCTATTATCATCAATGAATGTGCTGGGTGAGCACCCCTACCATCACAGGTGCTCACACATTGCTGATAATGGTACACATTCTTTGTTTAATGTAAGAGTTCCTGGGACAGAATCCCCACATATACAAAGGGTGTACTGTATGTATCACTGAACAGCTCTTGGTTTTGCTTATTCATGCTCTGCCTAGTCAGGACCAGACCAAAAAGGCCTGAGAAGAAGGACAAAATAGCATCTTTCCCTACATTCCATGCACAGAAGTTGATTTGGATGGTAACTGAATGTAGCTTCAGCTCTGGGAAAAGAACAAGGTTCTCCACTTCAACTAAGAGGTTCATGAAGGGCAAGAACTCCCATTAGTCAGATTTGGGTTTCTTTTGCCTAATGGTGTCACACAAAGACAGCAAATTCTTAGATATTTAATTCCTCCCCCTCCTCCCCCCTCCTCTTTTTAGCCAGGATGTTGGAGAAGAAGAGTCACCTGCCGTGGTAGGCTCAGCCCTGTAAAAATGGATCGTTTTTAATATTTTAATCAAATCTCATTATTAACCAAATGGAAAGTTGTATATATTTGCATGTTTTCTGGAAGGTATGTTAAAAGCTAGTTAGACATATTAAATAAGTCCAGTCACACAAGATATTGTGGGGCAGCTGAAGCCCCTTTATCTAGTTAAGATTGCCCCAATTCATTCAATTAGTGACCTATATCCTATTTTAGACATGAGAGGGGCAGATCCAATGAATTCATTAGATTTATCTATGTATTCACTCACCATTCAATGATTGTTTGAATAGCTGTGTTCTAGATGGGATTCATCAACAGGATGCCAACCAGTAGCTAGTTGCTGTTTATGAACATCAATGACACACAAAATTGGCTGATCTATTTCCGAGTTATCTTGCTGGTGTTATGGCTAATGGTTTCTACCACCGTTAATGTTTCCCACCTGTATATGACATAGCATGAGTTTCTTGTGGCCCCATGGGCCACAGAATTACTATTTCCATGTACCCATTAGCTCAGGGCAGATGCTTTCAGGAGATTGTTGGCAGGAAAAGAATTAAAAGATATTAATTCTTAGGTTCTTGAGGAAATGATAAATTTCCTTTTGATGTCAGTGCACAAGATTACATTCTGTTTGTGTACCATGCTGTAGTGCAGCCTACAGGGTAAGGGGACAATGACACTGTTTTAGGAAGCTGCACTTTTGGTACTGTTTAATGAAACTGTTTGAAGAGTTTGACTGTAAACTGGCCATGAGGACTTGCCAAATTCAATAGGAGCAGTTTCCACTTTGTTCTCTGTGTGTTTATTTCAGCACTGGCAAGCTGAATTCACAGCAATAGCAAAATAAAGGTGATTCTGAATTATACTGTAATTCACTGCAGGAGATTTATGAATATTATTTTCCTGTAAAATCTGGCATTTTCTGTTTTACTATTTGTAACCTGTTAAGTGGCATAAAACTGTGTACCTCTCAGGATTTCCAAAGGCAGTTGGTGCCAAACATCAATGTTGGAACCGCATTACATGTGCATGCGCTTATACGGTGCACATAAATTGTGCCTTTATGTTTAACTTGTCTAATCAGCTCACCATATCAAAACTTAATAAGTAGCTGCTTCTCATTTAAAGGTCTAGTAAAACTGCAATTACTAGGGCTGTAAGATGCCTTGTTTCGAAAAGCGCATTAAATAGTTTTATAGATATGGTTAGAAGCCCTTGTGTAGTTGTTTTTATGAAAGTGAATGAGTTCATTAATAATGGAAGCTGGAGACAGAAATACAAGTTAGGAGCTGGAAGAACTATTTTTGTATTTGAATCTCTCTCTCACAGATCCTTTCAAAAACATGATTGGCTACAGTCCCGATTCTGCTGAAATCAGAGTCAAAGATAATCCAGGGAAAACATCAAAACAATACATTCATAAAAGATGTTTTTAAAATAGCATTTGATATTCTAAACATAATCCAAAAGAACTAATTCTGATCCTTGACACATACACATGCATACACACACATTTGTGTGTGTCTGTCCATGTGTCAATATGTTATAATTTTAAAATCAGCAAGAGCAGTTTCTCATTGTGTCCTAGCATATAACCACAGGACCCTTATAGATATATGTAAAGTCATGTCATGAGAACAAAAAGGACTGGCACATGTGAACCTGCCTTAAGTATAATTATCAACAAAAGATCCATGACAGCATAGGTTGTTTTGTTTTTTTTAAGACCAAGTGATATGTGGGCAGGACCCAATGAGTAATAACTTTCCCGGCAGTCTTTCCACTGTTTACAGCCATAAGCATTAGTCTAGTGTGCCAGGTATTGTTCTGAGATGTGCCTTTCTCAATCTTTTACTCTTGAGGAAGCTTTGAAATAATTTTCAAGTCTCTCTGCATTAAAAATATGATATCTACAACTCCAAAATTATGTTTTCCTAATCATAATCTCTCATGGAACGATAAATGGCCTATTATGGAACTCTAGGGTTCTCGGGAGCCCTGGTTGAGAAATCCTACTCTACAGTGATAACTGGATGAAAACCAAATTTGGACATATGCACTAAGTTGGTCCATTGTGTTCCTGGGAAGCTCTTTGTGCTTCTAGTTATAATTCTTGCTTTTATTTTGCCTGCTCTTGTACAACCGCCTGTGGTGATCCTATTTCAAGAATATTAACACTGAGGAGAAAAGCCTCCACTTCAATTTAGACAGGGAGGAAAGTATCATTAATAGATCAGTAAAGTAGATTTCTATCCATCTCCACAGGCATTGTAGGCCAATCAGTAAATTTTTAAAAGAAAATCTCAGGTTTGCTGTAAATGCAGACCTGGGAAAAAATAGCAGATGGGTTATGTTTAAATTACAAACCTAGAAGAAGTTTTTTTCACGGAAAACTCTTAAGCTTCAGCTCTGCAGCTCTTAAAATAAAGATTTTCTGTTTCCCTCAGTGACTCACTAAACCTTTATTTAGACAGTTGGTGAAAACACTATCACATATTTCATTTAAAGGGGGGAAAAATACAGCTTGAAAATTGTGCTGATATTCCTTCTGCACAAAGGCCAGTTTCTATGGTTAGTCATTCCATTTAAAACAACAAAAAACCAAATCCTACATGTATTGTGGAACTGCTAATTTTCCCATACAGTCTCACCAGATAGCACCCTCTGGTGCACATATTACAGTGAAAAATTAGAACTATTATGGAGATAGTGTTCACTTTCTGGTAGACTTTTCTCAGAGATGAATTTTAATATTTAGATATACAACATAAACATAATGATTCAAATAGATCATCTTGCTCTTAAGATAAGCAGGCAATTTTGTTTCTCAATTCATTCGTTTGAAAATTGAGGAGCTTTTCACATAAGATTGTTCTTTTGGCCACAGTCAATATACAGAAAGTACTGTACCATAAGTGTTCTAAATTCAGCCCTAAAAATTCCAGGATGCATCAAGCATACATCCTTTAATAACGAATCACATTGTTTCTCTGTGAATTTGCTACAATTATTGACTTGGATTATCCACATACAAGTGCTGAACAAAGTCTAGAATTCTACACATCTTCCATCCATCCATCCCTTTATTTATATCTTACCTTTCTCCCAGACTGAGTTGCTTGCAAAAATGCCATAAAACACACAAAACATACAAAATCAAGGCTAAAAGAGTATTAAATAAAACAAAACTAAAACTAAATAAAATCTTACTTTAAAGCAGGTTTAAAAATAGTGCATCTCATTCATATTCCTCTTTTGAAAAATATAAGCCAAGTTCTTGCACCAAAGAATATAATGCATAATGTTATCATGACCAGGCCAGGTCGCTGACAAGATATACAACTGTGCCAGTGAGTTGCAATGAGTCACAACAGAACACCATGAGTGGAGACACATTGTGCATTGGGACCATTGCACAAGGGGCTAGTGTGCAGGGACAGATGTTGTAGCTATGCCTTTGCTTCCCTCCTGAGAATACAAACATTGTGCCATGTCTCAGTTCAGCTTTCCATGATTGTAAGATGGTTCCTGATGATGCAGTTTCCCAATAAGATGCCAGCTATATAATATAACCTCAATGTGCAATGCACAAATAATTCATGCTGCATGTGCAACTTATGCATATCTATGCCATTAAAAGAATACCAACCATGGTCTATAGTTTAGCATCACTGAAGATGTTGCTTTGATGTTAATGCTGCATGGATGAGCTGCCCACATTATATATTTGTCTTATAACTTTCTTATGGAAACAATGCTACTATTGTTAACAATAAGTTGATGATCATCTGTATGGATGACAATATGAACCCTCCTATTTCATACGCTTGGGTAGCTTTGGCAAATGAGGCAATGCAATGGGCTGAGGTAGCACAATAGTGCAATAGCTGTCACTCTTCCTGTTTAGGATTTATTTGCCAAATCCTCAGGCCAAGCACTAGGCTAGAAGATATGTGGCTCACCTAAATGTCAACATTTAAAAAGTGTACATTAGTAAATGTTTTGTAACAAGATGGGGCCAACAGTTTAGATGCTTTTAATGATGTTGTCCAAATTCTCAAAGGGAAAGGCTATGAATAGCTAGTAATCCTGTATGTCCAGGATAAAAAGCCTCTACATTCCAGATGCTGAAGAACAGGAGCAACAAGATGCTAACAAGATGATAACATGAGGCTCTTGTATCCTGTTTGTGAGCTTCTCGCAGGTATCTAGTTGGTCACTGTGGGAAGAGAACATTGGGCTGCGCAAAACTTTGGCAAGGCTCATGTTCTCTTTCTTCTATAATTTGTAGGAAGTGTATTTATAGATTGCTTGTTTTTCCTGCAACAGATGTTAAACAATTTACACAGTCTTTTTAGACGGGAGGTGGAATCACAATCAACTGCAAAAACTAATATAATGATCTCTGGATGCAGAATAACACTGTATAAATGTTCAGTTGAAAATACGAAAAATTCCTCCCTAGAGGCCATTAAAACAACAAATAATTTTAGGAAAGAAAACCATTTTTCTTTCAGATTGAAGTTATTTGTATCTAAGATCAATGTTATGGATGCCAAACTTTCATGTGAGACTGCCTATAAGACAGATTTTTTAAAACTCACAACTGATGGAGCCAGTACTTCCAACTGAGCATGCTCTTTGGAATTCCTCTATATCACATTCCAACCTCTCATGCATTTCCCAAGATGCTTCAATGTCATTTTGAAATGGTTCACATTTTTCAGAGCAGTCATACTCAAGGACAACAATAAGATATAAAGCTAGGGTTGCAAGTGGAGGTTACATTGATTGGAGGAGTTGGCAAGTACCAAAATAATCAATACCCAGGCAATTAATGGGTCTCTAAGCCTTCCATGTGCTTGGATATACTATATTTGATGCCTGTTGGTTGGATTCCTTGTTGATAAATTTTTCAAGAGTTTGTGCTTGCGACAGATACATAGGTATGTAAGGCTTTCTTCTTTTTTTCCTAGAAAGTATCCAAAAACTGTAGTCCAGAATTATTGAGAAAGATCCATCAGATTATAAAACTTCTGTCCAAAGACTTAATATGGTTATTTACAATTTTTAATTTTTAGTCTTCTTCAGTGTTATTTAATTAGAATTTCTAATTTTGGCTGTAGTTTGGCTGCATGGCTTTCAATATTCCCTTTTTCTAGTTTTCTTTTCTCTTCCAATTTAATATCAACATGCTGAAGAGAACACAAAGAACTCATAACCTTTGTCATTTATTCAACAAGCTAGCTTACTCCCTTGCTAACCATAGACCAGTGTGGTACTGTTTGAAAAGATCTGATCCTTGAAAAACACCACATAGACTTAGTTGCTCCCTCCATGTTTTGCTTGAGCAGCAAGCTTGTGCAACATGGCACAACATGAGCCAAGCAAAGATGTGCATTTGGCACAGCATGGTTAACAGGTAGCTACAGACTAGTCCTAGAAAAATGGAATCATTGTGTTGATATTATGTGACTGGCCATATTTGAAAAAAAAACCATTGGAATATTTTCTCCCAATGAAATTCCATTTTCCTGGGAACAATATGGGAAATAGTGTTTTCCTTTGTTGTCTTCCCCCTACACCTTTCCTGCTTCCTCATCTGTCTTTAGTCTCCTCCCGCTCCCCATCACTCCATGAAAGCTCTAGTAGTGAATGGCACAAAGTGCAAAAATCAGCAAATGGGAAGGAAAGCAGGAAGAAAAAGCCTTCGGTGCATTTCCCCATGGTATAGTTCAAATGAATGAGCAGGAAGCTGCAGAAAGAGGGAGAATGGATGGATGGATGGATGGATGGATGGATGGATGGCAAGAGTTGAAAGGAGAGAAGATAAGGGAAATGGAGAAAAGGATTAAACAGAAAGAGTGGGAGACCCACCAAGAAACAGGGGAAACTAAATGTATGAAGTTGGAAAGAGACAAGATATTGATGATATGCAGGAAACTGGACACTGGAGATGGACAGAGATGATGCTTACATTGCTGAAGGTATGGGGAAAGACTTTAAAAGAGCTGAGACATGAGGATAAGAAAGTATTAAAGTGAGAAAGAAAAAGAGATCCACAGCTGCAGAGAAAGCAGGAGGAAGGGGAGTTCAAAATAGTCTGACTAAAACGTAACAGGATCAATACAATTAGGAATTATTTATAGGTAATATAATTAGTTCTCAACATTTGTCCAAGTGTATTTCTGGAGATAAATAGAAAACACGCAGTATACTTGACAATGAAACTTAGAAATTGAAAAATGAAAGTTGAAGATAAATATGCAGATGTTTTTTAAAATAAATATATTTGCTTTTTTTCTAAGAACTGCCTTATTATTATTAAAGTTGTAGGCAGGGTTTTTTTTTTTTGCATGGATTAAGAGGGAAGTCAGAAAGCCAGCTTGGTGTAGTAGTTTGAGTGATGGGCTAGGACTCCAGGAGATCAGAGTTCAAATCACCACTCAGGCACGGAAACACTCAGGCATGGAAACCCACTGGATGACCTTGGGCAACTGACACTCTTTCAGCCACAGAAGAAAGCAATGGAAAGCCCCTTTGAACAAATCTGGCCGCAACAACTCCAAGATAGGTTCACCTTAGGGTTGTCATAAGTCAGAAATGACTACACCACACTGGGTCTTTCCAGGTCATTTGAAGGGCCATATTGTGCCTTGCTTTGAGATTTGCCAGGGAGGCCCTTCTCTCTATCCCATCACCCTCACAGGTACATCTGGGGGGAACATAGGAGAGGACCTTCTCAGTGGCTGCACCCCTCTGGAACTCCCTTCCCAAAGAAGTTAGGCTGGCATACTTCTTGCTTTCTTTTCGCAGACATTTAAAGACATTTCTGTTTAGACGGGCATTTGACAAATGACTCTGTCTCACTTAAACATTGTGCTGGATCTTGCTAATTTTGTGCTCTGTGTGTGTGTGTGCACGTGTATTCACATGTGTTTAATGACATACATTTTAACCTGCTTTAAACTCTTTTGATTGTTCAATTTCATGTTTACTCTTGTATCTTGTGAATTTTTAATGATCTAATTTTTTTTCTTTTTTTGGTAAGCTGTGTTGAGTCTCAAACTGGGAAAAAAACAGGATAGTTATAAATAATGAGGAGGAGGAAGGGGACATCAACAATTTAAGATATGCAGATGTCACCAAGAAGACATGGAAGGACAATTGAAGAAAGTCAAGGAAGAAAGTACAGAAAGCCAGGGTTACATTTCAATGTTAAGAAAACAAGACCAGAATCCTGTTGTGACCTTATGTCTTTGTAACTGGACTTACATCTGTGAGAATTAGAATTGCACAACTGCATAATGTTCATATCCAGTAAAGGGCTGCTGTTATATCACTACGTAGCAGAGCCAGCAAAGTGCTTGTTTACATCAGTGTGCAATGCACATCAGTGCACAATGCACATCATATACTATGTGCATTGTGTATATCATATTCTAATGTGCATTGTCTACCAGTACACATCGTGCACTGATACACACTGCACACCAGCTCTGGCCAGTGTCCTGTTACTCACCTTCACAATTTCGTAAAGAGTTTTTTTTAAAAAGCATCTCTGCTACGTAGCTAGGTATATATAAAACACGTAACATAACATGATAGCTCAAATAGGATTCCTGTGAAAATAATAATCATAGATGATTTACATAACTTCCAATTGGATGATGAAGGCATTGATATAGTCCAAAGTTTCCTATACCTTGGCTCAGTCATTAGTCAAAATGTAGACTGTAGCCAAGAAATCAGAAGAAAACTAGGAACTGGAAGACTAGATATGAAGGAACTAGACAAGATTTTCAAGTGTGAAGATATATAAATGAATACCAAATCAATCTCATTTATTCACTTCCATGTGTGTGCCTCTTAAAAATGGATATGATGATATTAAAATAAACCTGTTGCATCTTATTTATACACATCATTTGCTAAAGTTACTTGTGTTGCTAGTATTCTTTGTGTTGCTAGTATTTTAACATTTTCAAGATTTATAGTATACAGTTAACATATTTGTGTAATGTAAATCTGGGATGTAAAGCAATATATTAAAGTGTGTTTATACCTTCAAAAAAATGAATACCAAAATCAAGATTGTCTGTGCCATTCATATTTATGGCTGTGAAAGCTGGACAGTGAAGAAAGCTCATAGGAAGAGAATCAACTAATTTGAAACGTGGAGCTGGAGGTCAGTTTCACAGACACCATGGACTGCCAAAAATGCAAATACATGGGTATCCAAGCAAATCAAACCTGAACTCTCACTAGAAGCCAAGATGATTAAACTGAGAATGTCATGCTTTGGCCATATCATGAGAAGACATGACTCACTAAAAAAGACAATAATGCTTGGTGAGGCAGAAGGCAGTAGGAAAACAGGAAGACTACATTACAGATGGATAGACTAAAACAAGGAAGCCACAGTCCTGAGCAGAGCTGTTAATGACAGAGTGACTTGCAGATCTCTCATTCAGAGAGTTGGCATAAGTCAAAATTGACCTGATGGCAACAAATTTTGAATTCTCTGCTAGGAAGCTCTAGTACTTTACCCAATTACAAACCTCAGGATTCCATAGGCAGCTAAAGTGGAACCATAAGGCTATAATTGTGTAGTGTAAAAAGGATTCTGGTAAATATGAAAACTGCTACAACTTGCTTGTTGATACAGATCACCACAGAGGCCTGTATTTGTGGGTTCTCTCTGGGGTAAGGCCATGGGGGCTATCATGAGGACCATCTGCATTTCAACATTCGCTGCTATTACACTGGAACTGTCATAATAACCACTTCCACTGCTATAATTGACAACCACTATTATAACAACAAAACACAATCCTCCTCATCATATAGCCATCATATGGACAACCCAACCATCATCATATCCATCCAAAGTGAAGCAATTATAAATCCCATTGATTTTAATAACCAAATCAAGTGCCTATGTATCTTTTCATTTTAAATGAACAGCATAAATACGCTTCAATTTTCTTTCTCCTACTTGCCATGTTCTGTTCTCTTCAGCCGCCATTCAGAGCCCTCATGCCCCTGTCCATGGTAGACAGCTGTCGGTTGCCATTATAAATGATAACAATCTAGTGAGTTTCTTTCACACATAATTCTATTCCATTTCCATTTCCTCAGCATACATTTTCAAAATCTTAATATATTGTGTCAGAAAAATTAGCCTTATTTCACATTCTCTAGCAAACAGAGAGTGGTATTACAAAGCAGAGAGTGGGAAGGCAAGAGACGCTATTACCAGAAGCTCAGTTGGCGGAGGAAAAATATGATCCTTTTTTCCATCATACAAAAGTGGCAGACTGACTGTTCTGTAGTGAGTAAAGAGACTTTGTCACTCACTGAAACCTGTCACCTTACACTGTGATATTGCAGAGGTCTGCATGACAGGTCAGACCTAATGAGAGGAATGAGAATATGGATACTGCAGACAGGAAGGCAAAGAAAAGGGCTTTTGTTTCCTTCAGGGAAATCCTTTCAAGGTAAGAGTGTCCACACTTTCATACAGTTGTTGTACAGGACAGATATTTGAGAGATTAGAGCTGGGAAATGCCAGAAGTATCGAGAATTTATGCAGCCTGCAGTTGCAGACACAGTGCTGGAAACACAAGCAGAGATGAATATAACTTTCGAAAGGATAAAATCTGCCCTACCTATACTGTTACTTGTAGCTGCTCAGGTATATTTTACAGCACCATTCTATATATGTCTCCTCAGAGGTAGGGTCCACTGAGTTTTATTGGGCTTATTTTCAAGAATTGCAGTCTTAGGCCCTTTCCGCACCAGGCAATTAGAATGGAGCAGTGCGTCCTCTCACGGAGGTTGTCTGCATCTTGGAGCAGACTAAGAGCGGACTACTTACTGGAGATCCGCACCTCAGTCCACTCCAAAACGACCCCAAGTAGTCCCCCAGTATGTTTCTGAAAGACCGGAAAAAACAGGTCTTTATTTTCCTGGAACGCGCCATTGCGTTCCTGCTCCCTTGTGCAGATTCTCAGCAATCTGCGGAGGGCAGGCTTTATGTGTGACGAGCTTCAGCGGTTGGTCAGGACCCACGACCAACCGAAGCCACCATTTTGGAAGCCGAAAGCCGGCATTTTGGAAGCTGGAAGCTGCCATTTTGGAAGGCAGAAGCTGCCATTATGGAAGCCGGAGCAGTGCGGATCTACAGACCTCGCACTGCTCTGATTCACCCTGGACCAAGGAGGAGGCCTGCGGAAGGGCTTCAGGGACAGTCCACATTGCTTTGGACCCCAGAAGAAGCGGTAGGTAATGGCACGGAGCGATTCCCTCGCCTCGTACGGAAAGGGCCTTAGTTATTCTGAAAGTGAATGCAACTTTGGACCAAACTAACCAATTTGTTATATGCAAGGATACATGTATATTTTTCCTCTCAGTTGTGTGTGTGAGTGAGTGTGTGTATCGTAATCAGGAGTATAATAGTCAAATGAAATAGTTACCCTTTTCTTTGTTGTTGTAATCCACATCAGCATTCCAAGCTTCCTACAAAACAGTTGTGAAGGGGCTAATAGCACCTGGAGGAGAGAGTGTAGAAGATGTTTGACACTACATATTTATATCACTATGATTTCTGCCATGACTGCATCCTATGGAGTCCTGGGCTATGTAGTTTGAAGAGGCACCACAATGTTCTGACAGAGAAATCAAAAAACTCTTTTCAAAACTTCAAATTCCAGGATTCCATAGGATGTTGCCATGGCAATTAAAGTGGGATCATAATTGCCACAGGTAGTGTGAAATGTCCCAGGAGCCAAGAACTTTGGCCCTTCAGATATTTTGGTTCCTAGAAGGACCAGCCAGTATGGGCAAAGGTAAGGGACTGTGGAAATTATAGCCCAAACCACCTGAAAGGTGACATGCTCCTGGTCTCATTGTTACCCCAAAACATAAACGACTTAGAGCTTCTATTAGCTCAAAGAGAAGGCCTGTGAGAGGGACATAACCTTACAAGATCTTTTACACCTATGTCTACCAGTACTATTGTAAAGAAGAAGCCGGAGATCCAAAAAGTAAGCTTATTTGTTTTATTGGGAGGATTGCAATCACACACAAGATCCAAGCAGTCATGCAATCACACAAGGCTAACTGAAGAAAAGGGGAGGAAAGTTTTGGATAGCGAGATTTTTAGGGCACAGTAGGGGATATTTGCCAATCCAGTAGATAAACGAAGAGCGATGCAGCTTAGACTAGAAGACCAAGGATAGTACGTAATTGGGAATCAGAGGAACAGAGTGATGGCCAGCAATCAGTGCACTGCGAGTTGACTGGCCAAAAACTGGGTTTAAATACTCTTTTTCTGCCTGAAGGGCTAAAGTGTTAATGACTCTCTAGCAGAGTAAACAATGGCATCTGGAGAGTGGACAACGGGGGCTGGATTGAGCTAATGGCCTTAGCATTAAGTGACAAGGGGCTAGTGGTAGCCTTGATGGTTTTTTAATTATTGGACAGGTGTGGGGACAAAAGGGAAGCTTGTTTGGTCAGGGGGAAAAGAGTTAAGACAATCAGCCATCCTGTGAGAACATCCCAGATCCTATTGTTTCTTAAAAACTTAGTAATCAGAGGTAAGTCCATTATCACTGGAATTTCCTAGTGATTGCTTGCCTGGCTATGACCTGTCTACACCTTGAGGTCTCTTCTGACCAGATTTTGCAATGCACATTTGTAGCCAGCTTTTCCTCTTAGCCAGCATGGGCATGAAGCCATAGCGGGGCATGATTTATACTTTTGCCAATTAAATCATATCAAAGTGAGGGGGCATACAGCCTACTAACATCATGGCCTACATCATTGCTATTGCATACATACAGAGCCCAGTTGTTACTTAATTACCAAAAATCAAACTCACACAAGCATTTCCAATATCATCTATTTTGGCTGTGAACTTTATTTGTAAATGTCTATACTAATCATTTTTTGGTTCATAGGTGAGATTCTATATCTTGTGTTGTTATTGTTGTGTGCCTTCAAGCATTTTGCAACTTATGGCAACCCTAATGAGAAACTATCACAGGGTTTTCTGGGGGAGGAGAGTGTGTGATGCACTCAAGGTCACCCAGTGGGTTTCCATGGCCGACCAGGGAATCAAACACTGGTGTCCAGAGCTGTAGGCCAACATTCAAACCACTACACTATACTAGCTCATAGTGACAATCATTTTCTAAAGTATTTCCTTATGATGGAAATGCTTTAGAAGATGGAATACACCCAACCATTTTCCCCCATGGACATTTGGAAGACAGGAATTAGACTTAATGATCTTTTGTCTTATGCATACACAGAGATGTACTTACAGGAGAAGGCAAAATGAGGGCTTTGTGTCCCAAATAAGAATTCTGCCTTTCCATGAAATTTTCCTTCATTCTCAAATTTCTGTCACTGCAGGGAGTGTGACATTGGAAATTGTTCACACCTAGAACTCTTATATTTGCTTTGTCTGCATTACCTTTGTAATGTTGCCTTCTTTTATTCTTTGGATGCCTGAAATGTATTTCTAAATGCTCAATAGAGGTTTTACTACATGTGTGCCCTTTCTGGCTTATTAAAAAAGTAAGAGCTAAACTGACTGAGTAAGTAGGGAGAGTGGTCAGTGGCTCGCTAAAACAGTAGAGCATTCCAGCATGGCTGAAAGAGATAGTTATAAAAATTGTTGAAAAAGTCCTCTATATATTATTACAATTACTGGCCAGTTTCCAACATTCCATTTTTGGGGAAAGCAATGTCATGGCCTGCCAGCTTCTGGATGAGATAGATTATCTAGATCCATTTCAATCTGATTATGGGACAGAGACAGTTTTGGTTGCATTGGTGGACAACCTACATCAGGAACTAGACAGGAGGAGTGAGTACCTGGCCATTTCCACACCATGCCGCTATAACGAACAGCAGTGGGTTGTTTCTGGTTCAGAAGCCATGCTACTGGTTGACATCATCACTGTCGAACTGCTATCCTGTCCTCAAGCATTGCAAAACTGCTATATTCTATTTCCAGAAAAAAAAAAAAATCTCCACTACCACTTCAATCCTATCAGCTGTCTTAGTGCAGAACTGTCTTGATAGTGCTTCCTGTTATTGTGGATCCAAGAGTGGATGGGCTGTGGGCATGCCCAGGTTGTCCCTTCTTCTGAGACTCCCATGACATGATAACTTTTAAATTTATCACCTCTCTGTGTTTATTTTAAATTTCTCTTTGGAGTTAAAACTTTTTTAAAAAATACTTGTTTAAGCAACATAGCATGAAAATGCAATAGTGTACTAGCATGTCCTGCCCTTACAACATTGTTTTATTAGTATGACTTCCAAAAAAACCAAAACAAAACCCTGTGGATCAGGATGGTGGGGTGGGGTGGGGTGAAGGCAGGGACAGAGAGTGACCAAGGACACTGTAGTGAAGAAGAAACACCGGTAGCAATACCACTACTCATCTGCTTAAGGTGGAAGCGTGTGGAAAAGAACTTTGCCGGGATTGTAATACCGCAACATGCTAATGACATCTTGTGCAGAAATTGCCTATGTTGATTATGTTGGATTTCTTGGCAGTTTTCAGTACCACCAACAATGGTATCATTCTATCCAGGCTTACTTAGATCAGACTTGGAAGCATTTTTTTTTAAAGTGGATGTGTTCTTTCCTGGAATGAGGACTCAGAAACTCAGGAGGAGGTCCTGGAGAAACTTGGCTGTTGGCCTCTGGAGTCTCTCAGGACTCAGTTGTCTCTCTTGTACTATTTGAGAACCACTGTACCACTGGTTTCATCTGGATTTGTGCGGTTTGAAGGTGAAGATGAGCCATTAATAATCAAACTCATAAGTTTCTGCAAAGCTAGAAATTCGGAGAGTGACATAAATTTTTTTTGGAAAAGGGCATTATTATTTGGGAAAGGTAATGACTTTATTCCCTTTCCCGTCTGCACCGCTGCTGCTAGAACCTCTATATCAGCTATGAAAGATTGGCCACCTGTGAACCCATATATAAATAATTTTAAAAGTTATTATTTTAATAGTTAAACAACAGCATCAATGGTTTGAGTAACAAATAACTGTTCTTGTTATTCTACTTTGATATTAGAAGGGCAATTTTGGATGGGATTCCAATTTCTGTATTTATCATTTGAACTTTTACAAGTAATATACTACTAGCACATTGCTTATGTTTAACATAAGGAAACAGTTTTGTAGATTTCAATAAAACAATTAATGCTGATTCAGTTTTGATTTAATGTCAGCACATCAGTGTTGATGCTAACAGTTCCAGGCTCAAAACAACAGATGCCGTTGGCTGCTTGTTGATTATCACTCTGCCTGAGGAGGAGCAGCTGATAATAATGAGGAGGAGGAGGTAAATTCACTGAAGGAATGGTACTATGAGCATGCTTATGGACCTTCCAAAACCAGCAGCTGGTACTGTACAGATGACAAGGAGCCACAAATCCAGGTTTTTCTACTGACAACTATGAGAATGTTCTGTGTTTACAGTTTAGCTTGATGTTTTGCTGTTCTCTTTCTGCCAGAATGGGTGGCAGAAACTGAAAACAGAGCATGCCATCAAGATCAGGTTGTTAATTAACATGAGAATCATCTTTTCCGCAAAAGTCAGTGTTTCCCAGCTTTTTCATATTTGAGACACAATTTTTCTCCTAGAATGAACCTAGATTCATACATTACTTTTATAGTAAAACAAAGAACTTTAATGTGTTCTGGTAAGTTCTCTGAACAAAAGGAATGCTCCTCCTTACACTTTTGTCAAGTGCAGCTTTGAATGTTACATTTTTGAAAGGTACTAATTATATTACTTATTACATTAATCCCTTCACAGGTCATTAATGGTTATTGTTACTGCAGTCCAGAAAGTAACTCACTGGATTATTCATTTCTAAAATACAGCTATTACTATTGTGCCACTGGAAAACACAGTAAAATTCTCTCTGGTCCACCTCACCATCTCTGGTCATCATTTCAATGGATCTTGCTGCCTAGAACACCCTCAAATGGCCAGCACATGCATCATATAGCAGATCATAAAGCTGCCATTTGCTCTATAAACAGATGCCTTGGGCAGGTGAATACAACCAGACTACCACTCAACCATTCTACTTTCCCTGTCTCCCTGTCCTCCAAACAATTGCTCTGTATACTGTGTGCCTGAGCCAGCCTTAGGCCCTTTTCTCACGGCATTTGCCATGCGAAAGGGGCCCTCGAGCGTCATGCGAATGTCAGGAGCAGTCCACATGATGCACTCACGATTGCACAATGCTCCAGGGTCTGGCAGGTGCCAATCGCACACTTTTTCATTTTCGGCTTTAAGCCGAAAATGGTGTGCAATCGCACATCACTCCAGGCCCCCGTGTGCACTTGCCATGCGTGCGGAGCTCCGGAGCTGTGGCGCTCGCACTTCCTGCCCCAGCACAGCCTGGGAAACTTCCCGGCTGCACTGCAGAAGGAAGAGGCGGGGCTCTTGCAGGAGCAGCCAGCAGCTGCGGAGCTGAAGCAATGGGGATGCAAGAACCTCTTGCAAGAGGCTGCTTGCGCGATCCCCGCACACCAGTTCCACAAAAAGGTAAGTTGCAGAAAGGGCCTTAAAGATGCAGAGAAACACCACCTCCACTTCTGGAAACTCTGTCACTAGACACCCAAATCCACCCAGTTAAAGTACACACCCTGCACTGCTGTTTGGAGCAAGAAGCCTGGCATGACAAACCTCACTCTCATCCACTCACTTCATCGCTTTCATGTTCTGGCTGTGGCAGCAATCTCTTTTATCTGGACAGAATGGAGAAAGAGCAAGAAAGACAGGCTAACTAAAGCTCTAATGCATCTCATATTTTCACCATGTTTCTTCTTTCTCTTCCTGCTCCTCCTCCTCCTCCTCCTTTCTCTGTTTTTTGTCCCTGCTTCCCTTTCTCATTCCTTGTTACTGCCTCCTTGCTAGCTACACAACACTCAAGAACAGTCAAATGAGGTTTCCTCTTTCATTGTTCAGATCGAATGAGATCCAATGAGCAATAGTCAGAAACCCCATTCCATTATACTGAAAATTGCACCCCTGGTTTCCACAGGCTAAAAAGGAGCACTGTTTAAGGTAATTACTATTTTTTAAAAAACTAGTTATAAAAGTAAAATGTTACAAATTACATGTTGCCTCTGTCATGAGATTTAATGTTAGAAAATGGGTTAAAATGATGCTTCTGCCCTTCCTGTCTAGTGGGGACTATATCCTTGAATCCCAGTTCTTATTCTCTATTTTGAGCTAATGTCATTACTACATATTTATTAACATAGAATTAATAAATATCAAAGGCTGTAAAAACAGACAAATACATTGGCATGTCTCCCTGTGTGTGTGTGTTTGTGAAATATGTACTGGACTCTTATGGCTAAAACCCACAAATAAATCACATATTAATACCTGACAAGTTGGAATAGTGTTAACAACAGATTCAGTGATAAATTGGGAGAAATGTCTGTGATTCTAGAAGAATTTACTCTAGATTCGGTGCCTGATCCATAGTTCAACAATCTGCATTTGTTTAAACAATGCACGGAGGGGCACCTTGCTCTGCGTTCTCTCCAAAGCTGAGAGCAACCTCCTGCACAAAGCTCTTTGGAAAGTGGGTCTGCTAAAATCTTTTGGAAAGAGTACTTTTCCTCACTCAGATTACCCAGGTAGTGCAAGTAGCAAATATGAACTGAGACTAACTTCCAAGCCCTGCAGAAACAAGATTTAATGCAATTATATACTGCAACTTATATTATCACTTTAGAAAGTGTGGGGGGTGGGGAGGTTCTATGCCTTATTCAAATCATTTTTAGTATAAAATCTTTGCACTGTGAATTAAAGCCCTTAAAGATAAATCTACCACATTGTATCTAAAAATAGACCAGGTTAATGAATGGATTCTAAAGGGCTTGTCTACACAATCTCAACGTTTACTACAGTCATAACTGTGAAATGCAGCCTGGTGATGACAGGAAAGAAATTACTCTTATTTTATACAAAGGATCAAAAGAGATAACAATCCTGAGAATTATTAGATGAGTCATGCAATGCTGAGCTGCCTTTCCACATCCATTTTTCTACAGTTACAGAGTGTCTTGGTTCAGGAAAGCTAGCATCTCCACTGCCCCTTGAAGGCCACATGTATTTGCTGAGCTACCAAACCCAGAAAAGAGGAGGTCTTTCAATATGCTGAATCTGGCAGAGGTGGCTAAAGCTTTGTGTTGACTTCATTGCATCAACACTTTCCTCACCTTACCTTCCTGCTCCAGAAGATAAGGACAGTTTTTAAGCATACATGGGCCATGCCAGTGTGAAGAAGTAAATGGACAGCACCTGTACTCCTCTGTTGTAAAACTTAGATCTGTTTCTCATGACATAACTATAGCACTATGCTTCCACTGTAATTATCATGGCTGCATCCTGTGGAATCCTAGGATTTGCAGTTTAGAAAGGAGCATTTAGAATTCTCAGCCAAAGATCTCTAGATGTCATCTTCACCAGATGACAAACCCCAAGATTCCACCGGGTGTAGCAATGGCAGTTAAAGTGGAATAATAGTGTTACAACTGTGTAGTGTGAAAGGACCTTTAATAATGTGGGATATATTCCTTTTTCGCTTTGTCACCATGGCATACCTCTGCCAACTAATCAGAGATTCTGCAGATGTGAATTTACCGCAGAGTTATCTTAGGCCATTTCCTCACTAGATTATTATAGTGTGATTATTCCACTTTCAACATCCTATGGAATGCCAGGGTTTGCGGTTTAGGGGGGGCATTGAGGGTCTTTGAGGCCCCTCCCTAAACTGCAAACCCTAGGATTCCATAGGATGTTGAAAATGGAATAATCACATTATAACAGTCTAGTGCAGAAAAGGCCTCAGAGTGGAAGCTATACTATCACTTTTGTACATATCCTGATTTTGCTTCTTGTTTTGAGCACCTGTATGTATGCACATGTATGTTTTCATGCATTTACTAAGCAGATTTGGAGTACTGGTATCCTGAACACAACGAAGTTTATCTATCCTTACCTGTCTCAGAAGGTAAGCTGCATTCTCCACTTTATTGGAAGTATACCTATGAATGGATAAGAGGAGCCAGCTGCAGATCATAATATGACATTAACAGCTGGAGACTAGCTCTTTCCTGTGACAAATCACTATCTCATTGTGCTGGAAATTCCCCTAGCCTATAGCAGAATGGAAAGGACCAGTGACGGCTCCTAGCAACTGGCTAGAAGCAGGTGTACCTGTCTTGTTGCGTAACATAGAAGTGCGTTTTCCACAGTCAAAGAGACAAGGATTGAAATCCTGGAACTATTTAACATCCTGTAAAAAACAAAAATCAAGCCAAAAGAAACAAAGAAGCACTTGTAAATTTTCAGAATTTTTGTCTTGGTACCAATAATAATTCCAAGTCAAGATCTACCCTCCGTGCCTTTAAAGAGGGGGGGGGGAGTCTAAATGCAAAACCTGCATCAGAGAAATGTAAGAACAGATCATAGCCTTCCTGTTTTAACAGGAATCTTGTGGTAGACACATCCAAAATATCCACTCTCTTGCAAGACTTCCTCAGGATCAAATTCCAAAACAGTGCAGATCTGCCTGCACACATACCTTAACCAAATGAGGGCGGATTTCTGAAAAACATTTTTAGACATCTCCATTTTTAGACATCAAGAATAGGAAAGGCTTACAAATACCAAATGTGTTTCCCCTCCTCAACTTCCAGGTTGTGTGTGTGTCATAACTGTGAACAGGAAAACAGTTTACTGCCCCTGCCTTTTATTAAACCTAACCTCCTCAGGGAATGAAAAGTATTCAATCTACTCTGAGTACTGGATAAAATATATTTGTACCATTATCAGACACAAACATAAGGTTGAAAAGAAATCTGGGGTTATACTTCCCAGTAATTCTGTTTGATTTGTATTGACAGGGCACAAATATACACTGGGGATTCTTTTTTAAAAAATAGTTTTTGTGTAATGAGTATAGGACAATGACTTTAGCTCTCAGACTAGAATATTTTGCTACAGTGCACAGTTTTCCTACAGTTTTGGGTTGCTTTGTTGAATCTGTAGTAACAGACATGAAGGAGGCCTTTGTGTGACACTGTGATATTTATTTTCCTGAGGAACAAAACATCTGGTATTAGGTATTTAGTGGCACATAGTCATATTTTTCACCTTCCGAACTGAATGACGTATGGGAGGGAAGTTGGCTTAGAGGTGGTGTTATGTCAACCTTCTTTTCTTGTGTCTTTAGAGGCTGTGAAGGAGAGAGTTTGGAGGCTTCTAATGTCATATACTGAGCAACAGGGACAGAGCTCTTGAACAGTTTACCTCCCATAAACTCATAACATGTGAGCATCAAATCACTTCTCTTTACAGAATCAGGCACCGCTTGCACTTTATGTTCTTGCCTGTGGTGTTTTACATAGCACATCACCTCATGTTTTCTTCCCCTCTGCTAGAGCCAAAGAGGCTCGGAAACATGCACTTTCCCTTAGCTTATGCCATCAATGCAATTTACATCAGGTAATAGATAAAACCTATCTCAGGAATCAAATGCAGATGAGGAGAATATTGTGTCATGCAGCTCTAATTCAAGGAGTTATTTTTTATGCCTTTGTTGCAGTGCTGTCACTTGTTCACTGCAAGCAAATGGAGGCCAGCAGAGACTGTAAAATGATACACTAGGTATTGCTTTAGAACAGGGGTGGGGAAAGTGTGGACTGCATGTGCTCCGCAAGGCTATTTTGATGCTTCTCTGGGTCCTCCTATTAATAGTTCCCGTCAAACCTCCAGAAGCCAATTGCCCATGTTCGCCACCCTGGACCATTCTGAAACTGCCCCCGCAAAAAAGAAAACAAACAAACAAGAAACACACCAATGGAAGCTTTTGCTGGAGGGTGGAAATAAATTGCAATGGAATTTGAGAGGGCCCCAAATCAGGGATGCAGCCCTCCATGACCCTACCCATTCTTTGCAGCCTAGAGAAAACTCTGCAGACACTATACAGGGAAAATCAGGTTTCACTACCAATTTAATCTGATGGAGAACTACAGTTAAGCCTGGCTACTTGTTGCTGTTCTTCTCCAATATCCATGTTGCAAGCTTCTTGTGGTACATTCTCGTTTTACATTGTTAAGTATGATCAGTACTAAAAGTAAAGAAGAGTATAGATGTGATTTGCTATGAATATGAATATGGGAAACAAGCTGTCTTACAGAGATAAGGCCATCATCATCATCATCATCATCATCATCTTTATCTTTATTTACTCTCCATTTTCCCCAAAACTGAGACTCAAAGCAGCCATTCTCCATTCAGTTCATGGGAGAAGTATATCCATACAAGTATTTTTGTGCCTTGAAACATACTAAGGGTTCTGGATTATGGAAAGAGTACAACTGTCTTTAAAAAATATTCATAACAGCATCTGACATTTTTGCTCCAGAGTTTGGAGAAATTAATTTTTGTTTGAGGTATAGCTCCCCAATGTCTGGGAGCTGCAGTCCAAAAAATAACTTTTCTGAGCTTTATTGGTTACCCAGGTAGAAAACATATGCACATACACTAGAGCCTGAAGAGAGAAAGGTTCATTGCAAGCCCTTATAAAACAAACCCAGCACCTCGAACTGACAGAAAGGAAATATGATAACCACTGAATAATTCTGCAAAATTTCCATTAGCCTGATAGACTAACGCAATGCAAAGAAAGTCACATTTTCTGATAAGCTTAATATAGTGGCTTCTCACCATGAGTGATAGGACAAATAAGAAATATGAAGCCAAAGAAGACACAGTTGTTCTCTCTAGCAATGATAGTTGACCCAGTCATTTCCACTCCCTGTGATTAAATCATTTCTATCAGAATAACTTTGCCATTTAAATCTGTCACAGTGAAGAGTATAAAAAGGAATGCTTTTTATCATGTATACCAGGTATACATATTCCATGCAACGGTAATTATTAAACTCATTGATCCTTTGGACATTCAACCCTGAGGACTTTAGAATTATACACAAGGACCCAAAATCAGTCTATATTTTCTGTAACTTTGGTAAGGCTGTGCTAAATATAAGTGGGATAATTTTTTTCAGCACAACTGTAAGAATGGGGATGTAGTGAACAGTGTGGTATGATATGGAAATATATTTTTCTGTAGGAGCTTTATTTTTGTGTAGGAGCTTTATTTTTTTTAAAAAATATTTGACTCTAGCAGCAAGATACTTATTATTATTATTATTATTTTATTAAGAAAAATACATCAGTATTAAAAATAAAGTCAGCTAACTTATACATAATGACGTTGGTTTGTAATAAGATTCACAAATGTCTTCTTATATTGTTTTTAACAATAAGGGGGGAAAAGGAAAGAAAAGTAATTATCTAAAGTAATCACATTGAAAAGAAGCATTAAATAATGAAAGACAGAAACATCGAAGGGGGAAAAAAGCATACCAAGATCCATTAACAACATCAAACATTTTATAAATATAACTTAACTTTCTTTTGTTTGAACCTAACATCGTCTTGAAAAATTCATAAAAATAAAAATACATGTTACCTACACTTCCTTTTGGTGTGTTCTTTATCTTTCTTCTCTCTGTGTGAATTGAACATATTCCTCCTTATTTACATATTTTCAAATCTGTTATATTAATAGCATGCATACTTATGCAATTTTACTCTTATTCTCCTAGCAGAATTGCTTGTTTATCAAATACTTCTATGTCACAACAAGATGTTATCCACGCCATGATTTAAAATGATTTTTCTCTTTTTGGTCTTCCTGATATATGTTTACGTATATTTAATTTATTCAATCATTACATTATCCCATGTTTGATAGAGGAATTTCATTACTGGATCCCATTCTTTCAATATCTTGTCCAATTTCCCATTAATTTTTGAAGTAAGCAGATCGTTTTCTTCCATCTCCAGTATTTTAAACATCCATTGTTAAACATTTTAAACATCCATTGTTCTAATGTGGGAATTTCTGTTAGTTTCCAAGACTTTGCCAGTACTAATCTAGTGACAGTAATTAGGTATAGTAAAATTCTCCAGTATTTTTTGACAATTATTGGATCAATGTTCTGAGTCATGTTTAATAAGAAAAATTCTGGCGAGAGAGGGATTTGAATGCCAAATATTTCAGTTAAGACTATATATAACTGCACCCAAAATTTATTAATGTTTTGACAACTCCACCACATATGTATGAAGTTTCCCATTTTCTCTTGGCATTTCCAGCATTTATTCTGACATGTGTTATACATTTTGTCAAGTTTAGAAGGCATTAGTACCATTTATAAAACATCTTGACATAATTTTCTTTAAGATCCTGAGCTAACATGAACCTGTGCGATAATTTCCAAGATGTTTCCCAGTGTTCTAATTTGATTTCATGACCTAAGCTAATGGCCAAGATATCGTGCTATTCTTCATTGTTTCGTCTTCTAGTTTATAATTTAGTAGAAATTTATATAATTTGGATATAGTATGATCCATTGGGCCAAATGCTATCTTCTTAAATTCATCAGGAATCTCTCTCATGTTGAAGCCTTCAAGCTTTAAATCTATCTTAAATCTTTCACATAATTGTCTGTGTGGGAACCATGAGAGCCAGAAACCCATTTGATCCAATTTCTCTCTTGTCTTTAATTGTGGTGTAAGTGAATTATCTAATCCTAGCAAATCTTTGTAGGTTAACCATTTGTATTGAGTGCTCACCCATCTTCCAAAAAATACTTCTTGAGATGATACCCCCAAAAAGATTTTATTATATATTTTTTTCTTTGGGTCCAGATTCTCAATAATGACCCTTATATAAAATGTTTAGAGAATTCCCTGTCTACTTTGGCTTTATTATACCAGACATAGGCCCTTTCCGCAACTCACCTTTTCTCAGCGCTGGGGTGCGGTGCTCACACAAGCAGCCTCTGGAGAGAGGCTCTCACATCCAGGGTCCTTCAGCTCTACACAAGTTGTCTGTTCACACAAGAGCCCTGCTTCTTCCTTTCGCAGTGCAGCCTGGGACTTTCCCAGGCTGCACTGAGACAGGAAGTGCAACCGACACAGCTCCCAAGGCTCTGCACACATGACAAGTGTGAGCGGGGCCCCAGAGCGATGCGCGACCATGCACCATTTTCAGCTTAAAACCGAAAATGAAAAAGTGTGAGAGTGGTGCCCGCCACGCCCTGGAGCATCGCACAAATGTGAGTGTGTCGTGTGGACCACTCCTCACATTTGCGCGATGCTTGAGGGGCCCTTTCTCATGGAAAATGCTGTGCGAAAAGGGCCATAGGCATGCCAGCCCATTCTGATATCCGCTCCTTCTAACCTCAATATTCTATTTTTTAATTTAATCTATTCTGATATCCAGGCAATACCACTTGCATAATAGTACACTTTAAGGTCTGAAAGGCTGCATCCACCACAGTCCTTTAAATCTATCAGATTTTCCAATGTATTCTTTTTTTTTTAATTATTTATTTGTATCCCGTCTCTCCATATGGATCGAGGCTGCAAACAACTTAAAAATAGCATGTATTTTGAAACATTTCTATACATGCCCCCAACAAGCTGGGTACTCATTTTACCGACCTGCGAAAGGATGGAAGGCTGAGTCAGCCTTGGAGCTGGGCAGGATCGAACTCACAACCTTGTGGCTTGCAGTACTAGCATCTAACTACTGCACCACCAGGGCTTCTTGGTTTATTTGCCTTACCAGATGAATCTAGAAAGCTCTTTTTGCCATCCCGAAATGTTTTGTCATCTTTAATTATTGGTATATTTTGAAAAAGAACATTCATTTTGGGAAAAACATTCATCTTCACAGTTGCAATCCTTCCAAGAAGGGATAGATGTAATTTGGATCATTTTTATAAATCTTTCTTAATTTCTGACCATGTTCTTAAGTAGTTGTTATTATAGAGATCTGTATTTTGTTTTGTGGTCCAAATGCCAAAATATTTTAATTTCTTTTGAATCTGAAATCTGGATATATTAATCAATTGTTCTTCCTTCTCTAAGTGGAAATTCTTAGTTAGGATTCCAGTTTTCTTGTTATTTACCATAAATCCGTATTTTCACCAAAATCTGAAATGGTCATTAAGAGTTTGTCTATACTTTCAAGCAGATCTTCCAGAAAGATTACTAAGTCATCTGCATAGGCTTGTAATTTGTATTCTTGTTCTTTGATTCTGACTCCCTTAATATCTGTATCAGAGCAGATTTTTCTATTTAATATCACCAATGTCAAAATTAATAGGAGGGGTGAAGCGGGGCATCCTTGGCATGTTCCCTTTTGAATATTGATTTCTCTTGTTTTGTCTCCATTCACTACAACTCGAGCCATTTGGTATTAATATATTTTGGGGTTCCACTTTACAAAATCTTCTCCCATAGTCATTTTTTCTAAGGCTTCTCATGTAAATTTCCAACATACTTTCTCAAACACCTTCTCAACTTCTAAAAATATTGTGGCCAGTTGTTTCTCATTGTGCCTCTCAAAATATTCTATAATATTAATCACCATTCTGATATTATTTCTTAGATATCTGTTTGGCAGGAAGCCATCCTGGTCTTCATGTATTATCGACTGAATCACTTTCTTAAGTCTTTCTGCCAGTATATTTGTAAATATCTAGTAATCAGTGTTAAGTAACAAAATGGATCTATAAGAGGTAAGATTTTTTCCCTCTTTGAGGATTTAAGTTATGTTTGCATCCACCCAGGATTTGGGAATACCTTCTGTTAGAATATGATTTAGTGTATTGTGTAAAGGTTGTATTAATTCCTCCTCGAAGATTTTATAATACTTGGCTGTGAAGCCATCCAGTCCTGTGCTTTGGAATTATTAAAATTTTGTAATAGCGGCTATAATTTCTGTCTTGGTGACTGGAGCGTTTAATGCTTGCTTTTGATCTTCCAATATTTTGGGGATATCTTATCTGTATTTCATCAGATATTTGTTCTCAATCTTCTTTGTATAACCTTGAGAAGTATTTATGAAATATTTTGATACTTCAGCTTCTTAAACTCCTGCTTCCATTGAACAGTTTTTACACTACTTTCCTGCAGTGACAGCAACCTTCATCCATAAAGATCTATCTTGCACCACAATGCATCTGAGAAACAAGACCAGCTAGTATTGTTCCTTAGGCATAGTGTAAGGCCACGAGCACAAAACAACCCATACAATTCTTAGCAGTTGGAAATTTGCTTGATTCTGCTTGTCTCTCCTAATATTTCTGAATGAATTTCCATGGTACTTTAAATGGTGTTTTTAATGTGTTTCTGGTCACTGTTGCTTGTTTTTGATCATGAGTGGGCATACTTCAGAACCTAAAGTGCTCCACATCCAGATTTTGGGCTCCTCCAGAGCTCTGGAGGACCAAAGTTGCTTCAACTTTGACAACTTTGGTCATTAGTTGCCTCTCTAGCTGTTTTTTAGGGGAAAGTGGACAAATTGGTTGTTTTTGGATGTGATTTAGGGCTGTAAACCTTTGTAAATTTCATTTTCACAAGCAAGAAGAAATAATATTACAATTTTTCTCATCACAGCGAAAAGCTGTCGAAAACTGCATTTTTGAATGCTATTTACAGTATGGAACTTTTGTTTAAAACAATGTACATGAGAGTTTTGCACAGAAAACTAGCTTCCTGCATGAAACCTAGCATTTCTGAACAGAAATGTTTCTTTCAGATACAGAAAATACTATTTTTTTCTGCAGGAAACTTGGTTTATGCACAGATATGTTTTTTGCAGAAAAGATGTACATGTTTCATTCATAATAAGTTTCAAACTGTAAAGATGCTCACTTTTTCTCCTCTTCTGGGTTTTCTGACCCTTGAAAAATATGAATATTCTTCAAATATTTCAAACATTCTTTCCACCTTTAATGGGGAACATCTCAAAAACAATATACAATAGCACTACAATGTTGTCTTTCAACTGTAATATTTGGTGTTTCTCCCCCCAATTTTTTTTTTGAGTTGAAAAATGTGGGGTAGCTAAGGCCTCTGAGAGTTGAATGGGAATCCCAGTGGCTACATACATGTAGCGGGCATTCCCAAAGGCTACATACATTCTGTGGGCCATGTAATTCTCTTCCTTTGTTTCCTGATCAACTAGGGTGGTTTCAGCTGAAAGCTACGTGTAACATAAATGTATATTATCACTTTCTCTGCTGAGTCCATATTGTAGTGGGTTGTTCTGGGGTACCAGTCCAGTGTTATTGGTCTTGTTTTTCATGTCATTGGGTAGGAACTGTAATCAAAGAAATGTCAGATGTAAATCCTAAAATTGTGAGCACTGACAAGGCAAAATGGATATAGTTGCATTGTCAGCAATGGCAGTTAGTGGCTCATATTTCAGTGCAGGGAATCCACTCTAGATTTTAATGCATGCTTTAACATGAATGAATTAATAAAAATATTTATATTCCACCCTGTACCTAAAGATCTCAGGACAGCACTCAATAAAATCAACATGATCAGTTTAAAACAATGTAATCAATAACATGGTTTTAAAAGGCTAATATATATATGAAACATTTTAACAAGTTAAAAGAAGACAGATTGAAACCAGAGAAAGTATGTTTAAATAATTCAAATCCATGCACATGTGTAGATTGGTACAAAACTTGTTAGACCCCAAAGGCTTCTATAAACAATGCTGTTCAAAGGAGTTATCCAGGGTCCTGAACCTTCTTCTTAATCAGGTTCACTACTTTGGATAGTTTCTTTCAATACAGTATAGCCAAAAACCTGATATAGAGTCTCTACTGTCCTGGATTTTCAGGCTTGACTGCCAACAATGGAACCTGTATGATCTCGATGGAGCTAGGAACATGTAGATATGTGTAGGAGTCACTGATTTGTGGACGCTTCACGGACACTACTGTGCAGTCATCTAATGGCCTTACAGTGTGACATAAAGTGACACATATGTGCCCCTAAAGCAGTTGCCCCATTGCGTTCACAAACTGAACCAGAGCTAATACGTACATTCCAAAGAGAATAAAGAAATGCAACTTACTTTAATAGGGCATACTTTAAAAAAAATTAACTCCCTTTTGTAATTCCAGGATTAATCAGGTGCCATCATCTTCCATCAATCTGACTTAACTTGCAGTGTGTGCACGTATGTACCTCTAGAGCTGCAACTGAGTTTGGTTCTTTTTTTAATTAGTTAAGGGACCAAAAGCCCTGACTGAAATCTTTTTGTGCTCTCCTGAGTCCCAAACCAGCACCCAAAGGTTCCTTATCTTTCAGAAAGCATCCTTATTACTAATATTTCTTTCTAGTGGTTCAAGAGTTAACAGGGAATACGAACAAGAAAAAGGGAGATGCTTCCAAGCTTCAAGCATAGTCTAACTGCTATACCTGGAACAGTAGTAGAAAATTAATAAGGTGGCTTTGGAGCAGATACATGACCCACAGTATATACAGAGGGCAAGAGTTAAAATATAAATAAATATGTATGGCTGTGCTTCTTCTTATCAGATAGGAGTGTTGTCTTATATGCAGTTCAAATGTAACAGTGTGGCACCTACAGTACTTGCAAGACAGCAGTCTTATTTGGAAAAGTGTACCATGAGCAACCATGCTGATTAGGTTGTTTTGTTTTGTTTTAAGAAAAAATGGTCTAAATGGAAATAGAATGGAACAGCTCCTCCAAAGAGTTTCAGTTTCTTAAAAACAAACAGACAACAACAACAACAACTAAAGAAACCTCTCCTCCCATGACTGTTCCTAACCAAGAGATAATATTGTTGTTAGAACATACTGCTAAAGAAAGTACCTCTTTTTCAATAGACACAAGTAAATGTGTTATCAGTGATCAATCAATCAGTTTATTTTCACACATGCTCCCAATATGATCAGTGATCATATAAGTAATATAATGGAAAGTTCTGACTGTGGCTTCACAGTCAGATTATTGAAACCACATTATTGTGGTTTCAATAATTTTGTGTCCCTGAATTATTGTAAAATTGTATGCATGATTTACCTTTTCCTGTCTCTAGATTTATTTCCCTGCTGAAACAGTCATAATAGGACACAGCTTCAGTTTAGAATACTTTACTTGGTGCAATCCAATGTACTTTTGAAAATCTGCCTTCTGCCTAAGAAGGCTTCTGCCTTGACTTTGCCTGTATGACTCATTACCTGAACAGGTTTATCTGGCTTTTCTGTCCTTTTCTACTATCACTTGACTTTGCTTGTTTTGAATGGACTTTCACTTCCTTGATTTGACTTTATCAAGCTGGAGGTGACAGAGATCTAACTCAACAGCAATGAAGACATATGTGATGGCATGGGAAAGAGTCGATAGAGAAACAGCCACTCCCTAGGCTGCCCAATCTATGCTGATTTTCCTTCTGCCTGAAATGGATGCCAGTTATTTACCTGCACTTTTTAAAAGCACATTCTAGTATGTGTGATGTATGCATGAGATGGCATTTATGTCACACTCACTTCACTGGTACTGCGTTCTGTAGCCATGTAGCTCTTCCACACTCCATCAAAACACCAGAGTCAACAGAATTGACTCTAAAATTTGGGTTTATTGAAGAACAGCTGATAAATGAGAACCTTGTGCTACTGCAATTAAAAATGTATTGATTGGCAAGATGCAGCTTGACACACAAGCTGTATGATTGAGAGGAATATTGCCTAGTTAACAAGAGAATGTGATGAAGAAGATTACGGCTGTAGTTCTGCGAACACTTACTAGTAATCCCCATTAAACTCAGCAGGACTCACTTGCACGTAGATATGCTTAGGATTAGGCTGCAAATTTCCTTTAAAGAGGTGGGCCACTTTTGTAAACAAAACCTGAACTGGCAACAACATCCTTGCCTCCACAAAAGCAAGTTGCACTGAGTTCAAAGGGGTTTACGTACAGGTAGATGTGGACAGGAATGCAGCCCTAGCTCGGTTCTTCTTAATCAAGTGGCCTGCTCAGTTTAATTCATCTGTTCACATCCCTGCTTGTTCATACTTGTTAATGAGTACAAAACACGTAAGGCGCAAGTGATTTGTACATGCTATCAGAAAAAGGATAGCTTCATAGCATGTAAAATATGCACAATTGGATATAGTTTATTATTTATAATAGCAGGGTAACAACAACAACAAAATCCTCTAACATCAGCTGCAGAAAAATTAATTCTTCAGTTAGTTGACACCACTTATTGCTTCTCTCCGTGTGTTTTTGTTTGTTTGATCCTCCATAAATTTTTCTCTTTGTTGTTCAGAGAGAAAAGTGAACCTTGTATGAGTTGGGGAAAAAATTGTTACAAAAAGCAGAGTTTTTTGGTTGAAAGCAAACATGTGATATGATAGCCTCTGGCCACAGGTACAGCATGGAGGATGAAACCACTGTCTAAAGGTACAGAATCAGCTGACTGTGCTTTTACTCTAGCCTTTAATGCACAGTTCTGGTGTAAAGTTACTTTGACTGTAACTTAGCATAAATAAACATACCAAAGACAGTATTTTCATTCAATTGAAAAAAGTCCATGCTCTCCTAGACAACATAGACAATTCCTTTTTTCCCTCTTAGTCTCTTCATTGTTCAAAGCAAAACGACTTCCATGATCCCAGAATTTCAGGGCTCTTGATATAATAATTTAAAATATTCTTACTATATTGATGCTGCTTACTTATCGTTATGGTTAAGCTAAAGTTACCAGGCAGAAAATATGCAGTACAACAAATAACTGAGACAAGTGAAATCTGATAAAGACGGTTTGGAACTCAGCAGGAAGACACAGTAGTAACTGTGGATCTTGGCAGTTGTGTGCATTACTCACATCTAGGCCAGCAGTTAGAATACGAACAACAATGGCTGAGACCATCACCAAGAGATGGAGTGAAACTTTCCACTTGGTGCAACTATCGTCCATCCCTTCTCTCTCATATATATACATATACATATACATATACATATACATATACATATATATATATATATATACACACACACACACACACACATATATACACACATATATACACACACACATACATACATACACACACACACACACTTACTTACTGAATTTCTCCTGGATGGGACTCAAAGCAGCGTACAAATATAAATTAAAACAGGACATTTAAACTGTTATGAACTACAAAAGTTAAAAATGCATTAAATACATCCAATTAAAACACTACTTTTAAGACATTAACAATTAAAACATCTAAAACATTTAAAATGTATGTTCTGTACTAGAAACAGCACACCTAACTGTATATTGCTCTACCCTCGTCAGTTAAAGCTGAAGGCCTACTGCTTAAACAAGAAAGTCTTTCTTTGTCCATAAAGATGGCAGAGAGTGGGCACATTAAACCTCCCTTGGGAGAAGGCCCTAAAGCCTCTGAGCAGCCACCGAGAAGACTCTCTTCCTTGTCCTTACCAGCTGAGCATGGGAGGGTGGTGGGACAGAAAGAACACACTCTCACAAAGATTGTAAGACTTGGGCAGGTTTGTATGTATAAAACATAGGTATAAAACATACCTTTTATACACTATACACCCAAACTCACACACATGTAGTCACTTACTGGTCAGTAGACAGTGGGGAGATAGTATTAGTGAAGCTTCCAGTTATGTGCCTCTAGCTGGATGCAGAGTGGCAGTGTGATCCTCCAGGCCTACCAGAGAACATGAGGGAGTTCCCAGAAGATGCCTCATTATTGTGCACATAGCAGGATGCTTCTCTTCTACCCACCCACCTACCCATTTACCTTCTTCACCACCCAGTAAATGACTGCATTGGGGGGAGTGTAACATGTACAAGGTAGGATTCAAGGTGAGGAGGGGAGAAAGGAAGATAATTCTGACCTCTTCAATGACTGGGAGAGAAGGAGAATATGTAGGCATAAGACAGATTTACATCTGCATATCATACTATAACTATGTCTGCAACACTGTCTAAATAGCCATCAATGCCTCTTAACTTACTACCACCATTGCTTTCATTTCTTTTTATAACAGATTTTACATTCTTTTGGGTGTTTATAATATTAGGAGATTCCTTTCATCTTTATTCCATTCATTTATCCTGCCTTTTTCTCTAAGGAACCCAAAGTACTGTAGAATGATTCTCCTCCTCTCTCTACTTTATTCTCAAAGCAACTTTGATAAGGCAGGAAATTAAATGTGACATCAGGAAGAATTCTCCCAAGCATCAAGTAGAGACTTGTTGCTCTGGAGGGGGTGGAGGAAAAGTGTGTGGGTCTCAAGATGTTATCGGACTCTAGGATTCATTGTCCCCCAACATTTTCAGATCTGGCTGGGTCTGATGGAAGCTCCCAGATGTTGGAAGCCCTTGCTCTTAGTCTTAAGCATCACTATTGTGAGCAAAAAAATTTAAAAAACAACTGAGAAATCAACATGGCATTCAAATGTTAAAGAGACATTCATTTTTGTTATATGCAGTTGTTACATGGTCCTTATTATAGTTCAGCCCTGACGTCAGCAATAAACAATAATAAGATTGTGAACTATTGCTCCTCCTAATAAAATTATGCTTCTTCTCTACATTATAAATCTAATAGCTATTACATCAGCACCCATAAAGATACATCACTGGCTTACCTTTTTAATATAAATAGGGCATTACTTGTCTCAACAGTAAATATTCAGATTTATTTTTATATGTTAACCATGACTGTGATTAGATCATGAGTGAGTGGTAAGTAAAGATGAAAAGCATAATTAATAGCCTATTTGCCAGTCTCTCCCCCGCCCAACCCATTTACCTTACTTCTTGTATAGAGCAGTTTCTTTTCTATTTGGAAATTCTCTCACAGTTTCTGAGGCAGAAACTGCAACTGGGATCCTGCTGCTAGAAGGGAAGTCGTCATTATGGGCACCACCACACACCCCTTTGGCTCAGTGCTAGCTCCATGATTGCTCCACAGCGCTTTCTTGACAGAACTAGGTTTAAGCTTAAGAGGGCTGTGGTTCTAATGACAGTAACAGCACTGCTAGTACCAGGTCCCAGACTGCTTCTCTCTTTCTTCACATCCACAAAAGGTGAAGGAGGAGGAGGAAGCACCCACAGTTGCTGCTGCAGTAAAGTGGCCCTTAGAAACATAGTGTTGGTTGTACACACTGAGGCCGTGAGGATAGTGGCCATTTCCTTACATGTTGCTTAGGGCCAAATTGCTGCCCTGCTCCTCATATTTGCTGCTGCTTCCTCTGGCCAGTAAGGTTACTAAGACCTCAATCGCTATCCTTCTACTCCTCTTCTCTTCCACTTCATTTGTCTGGCAGAGCTGAACCTGGTGAACAAGCAGGTGGGCTGTTTGTGTGAGTATAGTAACCATAAATGTAGACTGAAACTGCTGCTCCAGAAACTGTTGGAGGCATTTAAGGGTGATATTAAAGGAAATTAATTGTGGGTGTTATGGACAGGGGTTGGAAGCACAAAAAAGGCAGCTGCTGTTGAAAAGAGGCCTATAGTTCACAGTTTCTCCACTCCCATTGTCGACAAAAAACAGAAACCAAGAACATCTATACAATCAGCAGGTTTCTTAGAGTGACCATCTTGCAAAATATATTACAGCAATATAGGCTATGAGGGGATATTTTATATTCAAAAACCTTGGAACTGCCTGGGTTGCACAATTACTTGAGGAACTAGGAAAAGTTGTATTTTGGTACTACAGCTCCGAGTCTGTACCACCCAGTGGTGCTCCTGAGTGGGTGATAGGAGAGTTATATGCTGGAATTCTCTTGGCAATTTACACAGTATAATTACTGTTTTAGAAGTTGCAGAGGAAGGTATCCCCTACACCTCTGTGGAGCAGCTCTTCTCAGGCTACTCAATGGTGTTGAAAGATGCCAAGGCACAGCTCTGCTCCCAAGACCCTGATTATCGCTTATAGATGGAGGGCTCCCTTATACCACCACATATCTGTTCATTGTCTCTTTCCACACCTTTTCCATAAGTACCCTTCCAGAACTTTACAATCCACAAACATCAAATGGAAAGCTCTTGAGTCCTTACTTACACGGTAATGTGGACTGATTAGTGTGTCTATATTTCTAAAGCTCTCAAGTCTCATGTAGAAGAACTTTGGGTGAGGCAACCATAACATCCAACAAAGTGAGAGTAACTACAATGTAATTGTAATTTATATGGACAATAAACAATTTTTGTAACTAGTATACAAAATTACTTCCTTTCCACTATGCTCAATCGCAGTGTCAAAGGGCTGCAACATTAGACCCATTTCCCTGGAAGGAAGTCTCACTGACTCTACTGGAGCTTACTTCCAAGTAGACATATATAGGAGCTAGAGTGGTATCTTCATGAATGAGATGCGACAGGCAAAAATCAGAAGTTACGTATTTTTGATATCTGCTCACCATCACTGGATCTCTGGAAGCATGCAAAGGTTGAATGAGAACGTCTTTTGTGGGAGGTGGATGAGGTTAAAATGTATATGTAGCTGATTATCAAAATGGTTTGAATTGAATAGCAATGTTTGCAGTATTTTATTTGGATGCATCTCTAATATTTGTTTAAAAAATGCAAAAGACTGTGACTCCATCCCTGAGCCTGTGGTACTAAACAGGGAGTATAAAGAAACTGCTTGCAAGAGTTCAGTTCTTCCACAGATTTATTAACATGACATAATTAACATTAGTTAATTAACATAAGATAAGCTTTCCAAACTTATTAGCACTTGCAAACAGAGCAGAACTGACGAATACCTCCATCTAATTTTTAGCTTTAAAATATGCATTGGCTTAATTATTTTGCTTTTAACATACCTTTAGCAATGTGACCTTAATGCACCCAAATACTAGGAGAGATCCAGAGGAGGTTGGTTAGGCTTTGGCCCCTTGAAATCCATTGGACTTGTTATTCCTGACTTAATTACTCCAATAATTTAAATAGTACTAAGGCCTGACCAAATTGGGATCTGAGTATTTGGTCTAATTTTACCCCTTTGACTTTCAGCACACATCCTCATGCTAAAGAACTAACAGGTTTTGTATAATCTTTTGTGGGGGATGTGGAGGGGGGAGGAGTAATAGACAGAGACAGATACAGAGATAGAGATTTGAGAACTTAACTCTTAAAAGTCTGACTTTAAATCCTTGCACATTCAATAGCGGTTGTGGTAATTCTTTTTTCCCCTAATAGGCTTCTCATTTTCAAGAATAGTGTGATGGACTGGCAGATGCAACGTGTTCCTTGCCATACAAGGAATGCACATATACATTGTGTGAGCACATGGAAAAGGGACTGCTCTGTGGTGCCACAATTGTGGAATGCTCTCACACTGGAGGAAGAACTTTCCAGAACACGGCAATGATAAAGTCCATAGTAGCATATAGAACCCATTTTAAAAAAACAGTCCCCAAGGGTATCCCACTCTGTGGTATTTCTATTTCCCTGATGTACCATTAAAAAAACATTTTGTATCTTACAAAAGCCCATGACTCTACAGGGCATAGAAGTGAGAGTTTCCCACTCACTCAGTGAGTGTTCTTATAGTTGAGATGTGGTTATTTAAATTCAAGTTATTAAATAAGGATTAGGGATGTGGTTATTTACATTAACATGGTTGTGTCAGGAGGTCGAGGGCAGCCAAGGATCATTGCCAACTATGCTCTGATAGCCTGAGCATAATGCCCCAGACATCATCCGGGAGCCCCCACTGATCCCCCAGAAGTCCCATAACATGAGGTAAGCCATCATGTGCTTGCTATCAGAACATAGCAGGCAACAATCCTAATCTGCCCCCCAGTCCCACATGGCTGCATTGGAGGCAAAGGGAAAAGGTAAATTTGGACTGGAGGACGGTGGGAGTTGTACTCTGAGCCCTTTTAAAACTGGTTTTCCCAGTTTTAGAAATGTTTTCATTTTTTCTCCTAAGTATCAATATTCTTCCCATCACTATCTCATACACACTGGGAAACAAGCTAAATTCCAGCGGAAAAGACAAATACTTTTTGTTCACCCCTGCAGATCAGGGTGACACAAGAAAACTAACAGGGATTGACATACCCTGCCCTAACCAAAATTACAGCAGAATCCAGATAGAAAGGCTTTCAGAATAATAAGAATATTGTTTGTTTTCTGAAATTATAACCCGTGTAGACTATGATCTTGTTTTCAGAGAGAATTCTAAAGTGGCATTGCCATTCTATGGGCCTTTCTGCACTATACTGTTATAGTGCTGTTATTCCACTTTCAACATCCTGTGGAATTCTGGGGTTTATTGAGGTCAAAGAGCTCTCTTGCTGGGAATTCTAAATGTCCCTCCCTAAACTACAAACCTCAAGATTCTATAGGATGTTGAAAGTGGAATAATAGCACTATAACAGTGTAGGGCAGAAATGCCCTATTTCTTGGGCCCCATTCACACTACAGAATTATAGTGCTATATTACCATTATCATCATTATTAAATCTGTGAGGGAATAAAGAATTTTACATTTTTATTTTTGAGACTGATTAACTTCTTGAATTTGATGGAAGTCAACGCATTTCAAGGCCTTAGCTAACATTTATGAGTCCACAGAAATGGCCAAATTAGGCAAACTATCTGAACCTGAGATAGTTCCTTTGCCTTATCATCCTCCTACTGTGGGGAAACAAATGCTCTGGAGCTTTAAGGATTGCATCATCCCACATTTAGCTTCTCTATAGCTCTAGAAGGCCACAACGCATGCTAATAGCCACAACTTGGGGTGACAGGAAGTGAAGACAAGTTGCTTTCCTTGTGACCTTTCAAGCCATTTTGATTTGGAGGGAGAAACTGTTTGAGGACTTGAAAATGAATTTTGGAGGTCAAAAAACTGAGGTGCACATGTTTGTGTGTGTGCATCAGAGCCTTTGTGAGGTCAGTGGGCAGCCCAAGAAATCATGAAGGCCTGCAAGCCACACAATCTCCAAACTCTACCCTACTATGAAGACATGGGGATTTTTACCATGCACGATACGCAGTTGCATGTCTGGTAAACTATGCAGTTGAATGTCTAGTAAAATATCTAGTCTTTTGAGGCTTAGACAGGAAGGAATTAATGTTTGATATACTTAGTGATAAATGTTGCAAAATCTACTGCCTATTAATCAGGCACCAAACAAGGTTTTCCCCTATGGGCTGAGAGACCCTTTAAGCACTGTTTCTTAAGGGAAGGATAAGAAAAGGCAGACCTAGGTAACAATGATACCAAGGCCCCACCCCATTTTGCTGTGTGTAAGGCGCGCTGTTTCCCCCCCCAGCTGTTCTCCTTGTGAAACAGAAAGAACTCTTTGCCCCCAAGGGGAAGGCCGGATCTGCCCCTTGGCTTCTAAATGGTTGCTTTCATCAAAAACCTTTTGGAATAAATGTGTCCAGGAGCACCCTGGGGCAATATTAGACATGAGCACTGCTATGATCTATTTAAGCATGTGTGAGATCTTGTATAAATAAGCCCCCTCAAATCCCCCTCCTTCCCCCTCTCTCTTTCTCTGTCTATGAGCCCTGACTAATGTCTTGAATGAAATCTTTAAATGTTTGATTTCAAAGTAGAGGGTGAAGATTTTTCCCCCTATCTGTAAAAAAAAGAGAAGGGGAGAAGAAGAGGTCATGCAAAGAATGTTGATTTTAAAAAGGGAGGAAAAAAAATACTCTTCTCATGGGCGGGGGTTGGATATTCACAGAATGAGACTTCAGTCTTGGCACCTGCTCCAGAACCTTCTTGATGAAGCAAAGGTTGTCTTCATTAAGAGCATTAATATTCATGCAGCATGGTAATTTTGACACAGAAAAGGTCTCTGTAACCTTTTCTTGTGTAAGAATTTTTTACTTCTCAAGGAAATTACAGTCCAGCAATGACTTAATTAATGCTGGGTTTCTTCAGCGGGTTTTGAAGAGCTGTCAGTTTAGGCTTGCCGTAGCTGTCAACTGGGGTGAAGTCTCCGGCTAGATAGATTGAAGGGAGGGAGGGAAGATATCCAAGTTTTAACATGGATCCTTGCTGGGGGGGGGTGAGGAATCGGTACAGGAAGGGGGAAAGTCACCTACATCTCCAGTGTTAGCTTTAATTAGCAACCTCCTTGCCTTAATAAGAGGTCATTTAATATTGTTCTGTAGTACATAGCCTGAATTAAATAACCCATTTTTCAGCCACTTTATCTGTTCTATTATTTTCATTCAAGCACCTGTTTCTCCTCATTTATTTCAGTGGATAACACTCGTTTTTTCTTGCTGTGGGGCAGGGAAGAGGGGGTGGGAGGGAAGAACAGGGATTGACAGAAGAAGTCTGATTTAAATGGGAGATTCACTTGGAAGAAAACCGCAAGAGGGTGGAAAAATATTTCCCCTCATAATTCTCCACTTTAAAAAAAGGTACTGGATGAAAGAGGATCCATAACAAATTGCATTCACAAAACAAAGTCCAACACACACACACACACTGATCTCTCCCATGCATTTTCTTTTAGACCTGAATACAGTGTGCTAGTAGATTAAACTACCAAGATACCTGGATGGGTTCTTTAAAAAGCGGCAAATTACTTGGACTGTTTTTCTTGTTTGTTCTGGTTGTGATTGTTCTGTACGGAGAAATTCTGTCAGAACCTGGCTAGTATTCTCTCTTGTCTTTCCATTTTTGTCACCTGTCTTCAGCCAAGTGTGAATTGGTGTCTGCAGTTAACCAGATCTTAGGAATACATGAGATACTGTTTCTGTCTTGTCCGTACTGCACAAGGTCCGTTTTGCTGCAGTGTTGTGGAGCAAAGTGAAACTACAGCCTACCATTTCCAGCACCTTCATTTCTGTCACTGAACTCGCTCAGTATTTGAATGCTTTGAGCTAGACAGTTAAAGAAAAGTAGGTGCCAGCAAAGCTAGTTCTGCCAATAATCTTGCCACAGGAACCAGCCTCAGATGTTAAAAACATCACATAACAAATCATCTCGTTACAATAATAAAAGTGGAAACAGAGTGAGCTTTAAATGGAATTCATGCTGTTAGAAACCAGTGTGGTCCAGTAGAGTGAACTGCAGATCTGGCTTGAAAAATCTGAGTTTTCTGCAGTCATAGATTCCTAGGGTAGCTCTGGACAAGTTACATTCTATGCAGAAACACTCCCTGATGCAGTTTCCCTTCGGTAAAATGCAAGCAACAGAAAAGTTTCCTAGGATTTTTTTTTAAAAAAACACTAACTACAATAAAGAAAGGATAAGGCACTCAGTACAACAAGAACAGTGTTAAATATACTATCCCTAATAGTAAAATAAAGAACAGTACCATGGTCTTCTTATATTATAAATACAACTATATGTACTTTCAGAGGCTTACTGAAAAGTGGCCTGTACATTTTTCAGACAAATAGTAAACAGTTGCCACTGGCCTGAGAATTTACTGTCTAAAGCTCAAAACTTGCTCCATTCATGACACCAAGAGATCTAGGCTCAATTGTCTATAGACCTTTACAACCAACCTTGGGGATGATATTGCAAGGGTAACCTTCAGGGATATAAAGAATATCACAAATTTTCTCTTCCTTGAACAGAAAGGGTGGCTTGACATGTCAAGTGGCCCACTGAGCAAACATCATACAGCTGTGAGATTTGTTTTCATAATTTGGGACTTTTTATGAAAAAATTGTTTGCAGAAATTATTGGCTTTTTCTGCACAAAAGTCTTGGCTACGCAAAAAAAAAGGGGGGGGTTGTGTAAAGCCTCAAGTTTGGGGGGCATTGTTTTGTTTTTGCACAAAAAGTCCTGATGTGAGGGAAAATGTCCAAAAATGCATAAAAACTTTCATCATCTTGCCTAGTAGATAGCAAACATTTGAAATTATTTGTTCTTGCATGTGAAAATGACATAAGTGTAGATTTGTCTTCTTATTTATCTCCCTCCTAAAGAAAACAAACATATACTACATAACATGTAAGATAAATAGACCCATTTGAGGTGCTAGTAGAACAATGCAGTAGAATGTTAAACCTCTTGCCCAATGCCACAGCCAAACCAATGGTTAATAAGCATTTTTAAAAGAGCAGGAAATCAAATTATGCTTTTGTTTATTTTTTATTGTTTGCTTGTATGTATAATTGCACCTTTAGATCCCTCTGATTTTTTTTCTAAAAAAACACTAAACTGTGTATAACTGCAGCCTCCATAGAAAATGCAATAAACTTTAAAGATCAGAGACAATTTGAATATGTATCAAGTTATTGTTTGAAGTATTAGTATATATCTTGCGAAATAAAATAAGGACTAGGTATGGAAAAGTTCTGAAAATGGGATATTTTATTAAAAGTATAAAACGTATTTTCAATCTCAGAGTAATATGGAAATGCTAGCCTTTCTTCTCAAGTGCGGACCTCAGTCACTGTATTTGTCCATTACTTTATAACCTTTATACACTACTGTAATGCAGTATAATTGGCTACACTGTTGGATCATGCTGGAAATGTCATTAAATATTGCATAAAGCTGTTCAGTAAGTGGTGAATATCAAGCTATAGGGAACACATTACACTTGTAATCCACAGGATCTATTGGCACTCACTTTGATTTTGAGTATTATTGAGATTAGGGCCCAAATACCCTAAAGGCACCCAAGTCTGATCTTAGAAGCTAAGCAAGGTTAGCCCTGGTTAGTATTTGAAAGACACAGCCAACCACTACCAGGTGCTGTAGGCTATATTTCAGAGGAATGAACTAACAAAACCACTACTGAATATTTCTTACCTAAGAAAGTCCTATGAAATTCTTGGGGTCACCATAAATTTATAGGCAAATTGAAGGCACATACACATAGAAAGACACACATCTAGGTTAATCTTGATTAATCAACAGAGCTTTGCATGGTTTGGCATCAGTTGTACTGGAATTTGTTGACTCTCTCATTGTTCATGTATGATATCATCACAGCATGCTTGTTAAGTCTTGTGTTTCCATGTCAGGCCAGCTGCCAGCTGCCAGCAGGACAATACAGAGCAGGCAAAGCCTGCTCTGTATTGTCAAATTTCAGGAAGCAGTGTAGACTCAGAGGTTCAAAACCTAGAGTTACAGCTCCATAACTTCTTCATCTTCAATAAGACTACATAGTCACAATCCTACATAGTCACACCCACCCACCGATCCTGCAAGCCCACCTTAACAATCAGCAGCCACACCAAATGAATGAGGTCTGTTTAGGTGCTGATTGGGGCACAAGGAAGATGACATTTCTAGCCTCCTCTCATCAGTGAGTGAAGCTGAGAAGACAAAGGTCCTGCTTCTGATTGTCACAGCCTCACTTGCTGGTGTGAAGGGGATGAAAATATCATCCTCCTTGTGCTCCAGTCGGCCACTGAACAGACCTCCTTCACTTGATGTAGCTGCTGGTCATTAAGGTAGAGTTGATCTAGGAGACATACTAAACAGCTGCTATAGAATATTGCCTCCTCCTCCTCCACATCTCCTTTCATATGTGAGTACAGATATCTAAGTGTCATAGTAAATTCAAGCTCTGCTCACACCACACCACAGAGATACCACAGAGCTTATTTCCAAGCATGCATTGTGTTGTATCTCTAGTCTGCCTCTACCTTAAAAATAAACTCTTTTAAAAGATGGTGCTTAAATATCTTTTCTTTATTCCAACACTTTTTTTGTGAGATTTTAAAGTATTTTCTATTAATCTTTCATATACTATTTGCAATCTGCTCGCCTAAAAAAGTATCTTATAGTGCAACCGACAAACAGCAAGAGCTGTATTTTTAATGTCATTACATAACAAAATAAATATTTTATCTTTCCTGTGCATAATAGAGTAATTAGACAGCACAGCGTAATGGATTAGCACACATCAGTGATGCATATTAATCACAGTATGGAGATAGATCACTGTGAGATGCAATAGAAGCACCGTGAGTACCCATTTATATACAAATATGTAAAACATCAGTAGGAGAGTTTTTCTATATCAGGCTGTATGGGCATTTTATAAATTGCAGAAGTACCAAACTCTGCAAGAATTAGAAAGCTCCCACTCTTGTTCTAATATTCTATCTCTTTTTCCCTGCTTTCCTTTTTATTTCTTCCTTCTTCTCGCTTGCTATTTCTCTTTCTCCACCCCAAAGCTTATCCTCCTGCCCTATAGATGTGTCTCTTCATCTTCCTTTTTCTCTTTCTTTTTTTCTCTTCCCCTCCCTCCCTCCCTCTTACACTCAGTTACACACACACACACATGTACATGAGGGGACCACACAGTGAAAAGCAGAACTGGAAATGTCTGGAGGTTCCCTAAAGACATAAACATCCCAAGCTCACCTGCAACACTGAGTCTACCTAGGTAGGGTTAGGGGAGGCTGTCACCTAGTCACTGAACATGGTACTGCAGTCTGAAGAAGCCTTAATTTATTAAAATCAATCAAATTAAGAATTCCTAATTTCACACCCATAGGATCACTTTAGTATTCTTGCCAGGTTTCAGGTGTCTAAGTATAAAGGTTTTGGAACTGTGGCAAAGATAGGCTCATACATTTCCTTTTATTGTTATAAATGTTACATTTGTCTGCTACTTAGAGGGAACCACACAATTCACCTCAGACTAAAAGATCTTTGTGTGTAAGACTCCAGTAACCAGCATCTCTAGTAAAAGCATCAGCATGACAGCTAGTAAAGACCTCTGTCTGAAATGACAGAGGTCACAATTATTCTGCCTTACTCACATCTAGACTATTCAATTTGCATGCACTCTGTATAGGGCTGTCCTTGAAAAGTTTCTTCAAAACTAGAAAGTGCAGCTCCCAAATTATTGACTGAAGCAAGTCACAAACCTTCCACCAAATTAAACATCTTTGTGTTTGAGGTGCCATATTACATGGGCTTCCACATAGCTTCCAGGTCCAGTTCAGAACATTAAACTGGGGTAGGCAATCTTGCTGGTCTTCCTGATCGAGAAGTAGGAAAGAGAAGAACATTAGCTGACAACACTTAGCTCTTCTTCTCCCTGCCAGCTGAGAACACGTCTGGCTTCTTTTTGTATTGGGAGATGAAGGACAGTGAAGCCAAAAACAGAATCCCCATTATTTTTGATCAGTGATTAGAAATAACAAAAGTCCCTTTTCATGCCAGCCTCCATGGGTAGCATTTGAGGAGACCAGCTAGGTATTTGGCTGAGACTTCAGTGGGAAATACATGTGGATTTTTCTAGAATGAAGATTCGTCCTCTCCTCTCATGTTGTTAGTTATCTTTAGTCCAAGCCTTGGAAGAAAGGTGGTGAAAGAGAAAAAAACCAGAAAGTGGCCATAAGGCCTAACTGAAGTAGACCCATGTTGAAGAAAACAGCTTGCTTAGGGTCTAGCCAATGTTGTAAGTTCCTAGTAATTTCAGGTTAAATCAAACATGCACAAAACATTCTGAGCCATGTTTCAAAACACTTTGACGTGTTCTGCTGCTACAACACTGAAATAAGATAGAAATAACAAGTGCAGTGTACACAGTTTGGAAGCAGTGCTTGCTTCTTATTGGTAAGTTTGTGTGCATGTCAAAACCCTTTGTTGATCAATTACTGCCACTGCATATTTTTGTAAGAATTTTATATCAAGTCAGTTTATTTGCTTGTTCAAGATGGAATCCTGCCAGAGTCCATCTGGCACTGTGTCATTAAATAAATGGCTGAGTTCAGTCTACTTTCAGATTCCAATCATGAAACTTCAAGAGTTTTAAAAGTCCTCTTTAGTAGGAAATAAATAAATAAAGGTAAAAGTAGACAACATATAAGTATAGTGGGCCCTTCGTATCCACTAGGGCTTGGTTTCAGGACCCACCCCCCCACTCCCATGAACACCAAAGGAAGAGAGAGGCCTCATCTTTTTGTGCTCAATATCTGCTTATTCTGCAGCATATGAGGACCAGTGTGGTTAGGATTGTGTTAGAGCAGTTCAGGGGATGTAGCTATTGAGGGCGGGGGAAAAAGGGATAAGTCTCATTATGTACAATGGTGTAGTAAAATGGCATTTTTGGATTTTTTAAAAAAATATTTTCAAGCTATGGTTGGCTGAATCCATAAATACAGAATCCATGTATATGGGGGACTGAGGCCCTTTCCACACATGGTTATTAAGGCAGGCAAATGCATCTTGCCAGGGAGGTCTTCTGCACCTTGGAGTGGACTAGGTTCAGTTTATTTACCTTTGTTCCACACGTAATTCTGATTAAATGCACCCCCATGTGGTGGTAAAGTGCAGTATTTGAAAACCGGAAGAAATCAGTTTTCCAATTTTCCAGATCAATCCAATTTGTATTTTCACAGTGATGCAGACACATACATTCACGCCAATGTGAATTGGTGGTCAGGGAAGGGCTCATGGGAGGGACCAGGGGGTAGTTGTCAAGGTCAGAGACCTGGGCAGTGAGCCAGCCCAGAGAAGGGAGTGTGAGAGCCAACAAAGTCCAGCCAGGAGGAGACAAGCAAGCATTACACATTTACCAGAGCATCAAGTGAAAGCCATACTCAGAGTTCCAAAAGCCAAGGGTGAAGAGATCCATTCAAGGTAACAGGAACCAGGTGCTGGGAGCAAGGAACAGGCAAGAGAAGGGCTTAAAATAAGTTTGCCACAAGCTAAGGAAAGCTTCCAGGCAGGCAGTTATACAGCCCAAGACACAAGTGTGGCTAGTCACCACTTCTTGAACTTAATCAAGGAAGCCTTCCTTTGCTCAGCTCTCTTGAGTCTCCGCCTTGTTTGTAGGCTGATTGGCACAGGCTCCAAACCATCTTCAGAATCGGATCCCTGTTGCCCTAAAAGGGCAGGCAGAGGAACGTCTGCGCCTGCTTGGTCCATGGCAGCAGGGGGAGCTCTTGAGCTGCAGGACTCATCTCCAGCCAGAGCCACAGGAACCAACAGCTGCTGCTCGTCATCTCCACCTTGAGCAACAGGGACCAACAGCTGCTGCTCAGCAGCAGCAGCTCTGACAGGAGCTTCAGTTATCACAGTAGTAAGAACTTACACACCTATGCAATGACATACTAAACCATGCCAAAAAAAAAAAAAAAAGGCCAATCACAACTGTCGGGGTGGGGTGAGGGGAGTAGCGGGAGTGGCCACAGTGGAGGCAGTGTGGATTCATAAACTTGCACTCCTCCAAATCAGAATGGAACATATACAGTAGCCGTGCAGAAGGAAATGAGGGAAAGTCCACCTTGTTTCGAGCCCAGAAAATCAGGTAAGAAACAGCACAAACCGATTCGCCAGCCTCGTGCAGAAAGGGCCTGAGTGTATGCAATTTCAGTCACATTTATCTACAAATAAATCATACTTGGACTTTCTTTCAAAGAAACATACTGAGGATCAGTGTGTAGTTAGGAAAATTTGGATTATGGATTTTATTGCTTTATGGCCCTTACCTGTTTAGACAGCCATTTGCATTTCTTTACTTCCTTCAAAACAGGGCAAGTCACCCCTGCTATGTTTTGGGAGCTCTCTCCCTTTCCCCTGATAGCACCGCAAGAGAAATTTTCAACATGATGTTTTGAAGTCAGGCTAAAAAGTTTGCATGCCACAACTTACAGTACTGAGCAATGAAGTATGATTTCTTTCTTTTGAGAAGCAAAACATTTTCCTGGGACGAATACCTGCCTCTGAAATGCCTCCATTCTTTCAGTGATCACATAGCTATACTGTAATGCCTTATTTATAGCATGTTTTCCAGTGATTGATTTTCTCCTCACAATTTTAACACTCAGCTGTTGTTTCTCATTTCTCTCTTCATTTCTTAGCCTCTGTGATCTTGAAACCCCCTTCCCCCCTTGCTGCTGGTTTAGATGCTCGAATGAGACATCCAACCTTTTAAAGAAATCATTCATTTCATTTAAAAGGTTGAATATGTCATGATAAGTTTGATGGGGCCGATATTAAAAACTAAGTGTTCATTTTGATTTTGTTGGGGGCCTAGTATCATAAAAAACACTTACAGCAGATTTGTAAGGAGAGCAGAGGTATAGAATGCCAATGGATTCAGGTGGACAGTACATGTAGCCTCTTTGGAATGGGGTCTCCTTTCTCATTTTTACATCTATTATAGAAGTGTTTTGTTGAAGTACCACACATGAGTTGTGGCTCAACACAATCAACAGTTCATAAATATCAGCATTGTCGTTCACTATTAATTGCCCATGGGCACTTGTGATCAGTGTTAAGCACAGATTGAAATGTATAGAGATAGCTGTTTGTGGAGTTCTTCCTGATGCTAGTACAGACTTTTCCCTAATGTACAAATTTTCTACAAGCAGATCTGTTGTTGTAACATGGGGAAGTATTTAATCATCCTCCATCTACACACAGAAGTCGAAGACAACATGTAACAAGTGCTAATTCAGTACACTGAACTCCTATTTTACTACAACACACCTCTGTTTTTCATTCTGGGCCTTGGAAGCACACGCAACTGTCAGGTATACTTTGGCCCAACTCAACACTTTGGGGAAATTTAACAATTTAAAAATAACCATAAAATGTCCACAAGCTGCCATTAGAATGGCTAAATGCAAAAGCACTTTCTATCTGTTTAATCCTTACTTCCCAAAGCTAGTTCAAAATATAAGGGCCTTTTTGTGCTACACTGTTATAGTGCTATTATTCCACTTTTAACTCCCTGTGGAATCCTGGGTTTTGTAGTTTACTGAGGCCACAAAGCTCTCTGGCTGAGAATTCTAAATGCCCCTCCCTATACTGTAAACCCCAGAATTCCACAGCATGTTGAAAGTGGAATCATAGCACTGTAACAGTGTAGTTCAGAAATGGCCTAAGCATCACACCATTTCTGAATTGAGATTTAAGAGATTTAAATTTTTACATGGGACTTCCCTGTGAGGTTATAGGGATATCTGTATTGTTCTAGCAATATTCTAGGTGATCCATCTGAATGTCATTCCTTATACCAGGAATGTTTGTCACCAAAATAACAGAAAATAGTATGGATTCAGAGGCAACACATACAGTCTGTATAGAACAAAACTGTAATTCAGTTTTTAATTCAGGGAACATGAAAATCTCTGGTTCAAGTGGCTATTTGGGAACTGAGCAGGCACACATGCAGATTTATTTGGATGCAGTGTTAAATGCAGCAAACGTTGGATTTGAGTACTGCCCTCTTCTTCTCTGGTATGGTCATGAGATGGACCTGAAAATCTACCACTTCAAATTTAGATTAACCACAGCTTGGTGTGACTTCTGAAGCTGGAAAAAATGTTAATTTTAATTACGGTTTTGGTGAAACAAGCAATCTTCAAGTTATAGTTTATGAAGCTGGCTTATTTCAGCTGACCATGGTTACAATTCACCATTGTTAAACTTTTTTGAGGATGTGGTAAACTATAGTTAAAGGAAGTAGAAACTTATGTTTTCCTTATCACAGCTACACCACAGGAAGACAAGAGAAGGGACAGCACATGAGCTTGTTGTGGCATATTCTTATAATACGCAGTTTAGCTTCCAATACAGACAGCAACTTTGGAAGACAACTCTATTTTATGACTGACAAAAGGAATGTCTATAGTATTTTAACTGGGTGACACAGCAGAGAAAAAGAGGGATTTAGGCAGGATTCAGGCTTTTGCTATCTCAAAGATACAAATAAACAACCAAAGAGGGTGAGGCAGGAGTAATTACAGACAAGAATATTTATCATAGGCTTGAGCTGGACAGTCACCAAGTGCCCTCTGTCCCATGCCATTTTTAAACAAGCTGTTACCTCCACCTGCTGCAAGTGATACAGCATTACAGCCCAGGGCTTCAGTAGACCTTAAAGCTGATCAATTAACCCTAAAGTACATAATCTAAATGACTTGTTAAGCATGTTACTTTATGTCAGTGAATCGAAGAGGAGTTTGAATAACAAAGGGGAAAAACTTCACATTTTATTTTAAAACTAATGAGCTCCATACTCATTAATTTTATAATTTTACAATGAATAGTGAACTTGGACTCATTTTTAAAACCTTTCTTCCCTTATTTCTGATAAGTTATCAAAAATAAAGAAGTATGTAAAAGATCTGTGTCTGTTCCTTCAAATTGCCTGTCAATTCATGGTGACGCCATGAACTTCGTAGGGTTTTCTTAGGCAAAGAGTACTCAGAGGTGGTTTTGCTAATTCTGTCTTCTGAAATACAGCCTATAGCATCTGCTATTTGTTGTTTCCCATACAACTACTAACCAGAGATAACAATTACAGTTACATTTCTATACTGCTTATCAATGCAAAGCACTCCCAAAGTGGCTTTCAATGTGTTTAGCTAATTGCCCCCAACAAGCTGGGTACTCCTTTTACCAATCTATGGAAGGATGGAAGGTTGAGTCAACCTGAAGCCCTGCAGGATCGAACATTGTGGCTGCCGTACCAGCATTTAACCACTGTGCCAAGATGGCTCCTTAGATTATTGCTACTTGGCTTCCCAGATAATATGGGATCTGGTGCCTTTATGGTATTTAGCCCCTTTGTGTGAAAGACAGGGAGGGTTTTTGCACACAATTTGTTATTTCACTTTAAACCCTCCCTGTGTAAAAGATAGGGAGGGTTTAAAGTGAAATAATAAATTGTGTGCAGTAAGTTTTTGCATGAAACAGAAGTTTTGGTGCGCAGACCATGGTAGCGCTAATATATCTCCACACCCCCTACTGAAAAATAAAATCTGCCTGAAGCAGCCTGCTTCCCTCTACATGGGAGGGCCAGCCTTCTTTCTGGAATTGCTTAAACCACCAAGGTAATCATGGTTAGTACTAACATTTATCTTGAATGGGGAGAAAGCCCTCCATTGATCTTTTCTGAAATCAGACCCAACTCAGACCTGACTAAAGCTGCTGGACTTCTGTTATTTCAGATGCAGAGAAATTTTCCACCCTTTAAGAGAAAAAATAAAATCTAAATCAAATTAGGCTCAATTGAAATAAAAATATCACAAATCCTTAGGCAATGACCAAGAATGGAAAATATCAGCATCAAGGGTAAGTACAAGATACTCTCTTCCCCCTCCTCCATGTGCTTCTTTGCAAATTTAATTATACCAGTCATTGCTTTCACCTTGAGAGACACCAATTGAAATGACCATCTGATGACAGCTTGGTGGCCTCTATGCTAAGGAAATGAACCAGAAGCTTCTCCTTTGATCCTAGAGGAAAAGTGTCCACAGTGCTAAACAACTCTCATAATTAACACTTTTCCTTGAAACTTCAACAGTCACTAAACCACTCAGAGGACATTGCTTAGACTAGTTAACCAAAATAAAGAAATAGTCCACCCATGCATATGAGGATGAAATTGTCTAAGATATACATCCCTCTTTTAGGTAAGTGAATTGATGCTGGGTTTTATGGGTGCTCTTGTTGGTTTTAGAGGAGCTACTCAAGGTCCTGAGACTATACTGAAAATAGTTTAAGTATCTAGGAGAGGTCCCCTAAAACCTGTAGTAGTTCCTTTAAAACCTAGTGTGGATTTACCACGAGGAAGTGACAGAGCTACCAATGATTTCTGGGAGGCATTTGTTCCATGAGCTAAGAAAGTGTTGCTGTGAAATTGCTGTTCAGCACTCTGGATGTTGTATGTGTGTGGTCCCAGGGGCATCAGTTGATTTGCTCATGTTACTTTATATACACATGAACATGCTGGGGAACCCTGCTCAGGCTATTGAGGTTCAGTGCCACAAACAGGTTGATGATACCCAACTCTCATCAGTCCTTCCCATCTAATTCCAAGTAAATCAGTTCAGTACCAAACTAGTGTCTCCTGTCAGTAATTGACTGGATAAGGACGATCAAATTAAATCTTAATCCAGACAAGACATAGGTTCTGTCTGCTAAAAGATAGATAATTCTCACATCTGTGCTATTTTTCCCTACCAGATTTCCTGAGTGGTAGGAAAAATATTTTTGAGGCCACAAAACTAATAATGAAGAATATTTTTTCTATCCCTACCCTGATGCAACAGACCCACTGACTACTTCTGGCATCTTCAAGTCCAGTGCCAGAGACTTCGCCTAGAAAGGTGCCATGGCCAATAGTAACAAAGGCCAGTGGGAGATCTAGCAGAACCAACAGGAATACATTCCTCTGTTCATCTCCCAGCATGACTAAGGCTAACCTCATCCCATAACCAGGCCTGTAGTCATACCAAAAGAGATCTAGATAACCCATTTTGTCCAGCATTTTGTCCTGGAGCTTGAAGATCATAACATCTTCCAGTCCCTGGACTAATAATTATCTAGTATAATGGGCCTCAGAAAAGGCCTCACCGTTGCTTTTTATGCAACCTTGCCTTTCTATAATGAGGCTTTTATGAAACAAGAGACGCATGGCTTTAACATGCAGGTGATAGCTCTAATTTCTCCAAGGATCTTGTCCACAACTTCAGGCTGTAAGAAATGAAACATATCCAAGAGCACAGGACTAGCAGGAGCCAAGTGCATACCAATGGGGCCCGCATCAACTACAGCATCCAAATGAGAGTGGATCCATGTCATTTCTGTCTGCAAAGTGCCATGGAAATTCTTCACAGATTAAGCTCCCTCCCTTTGGGCCACATTTGTAATTAACCTCCCCATAGTTGCTATTTTAAAAGAAACGAAAGATGTACTAATTCATTCATGTTTTTCATGGATCAACTAGTTTAGTCCTAAAGCTGCCAGTCCTAAATATATATTTTCAATAGAAAACATGGTACATAAGGACAAGTAAATACACATAGGGTTGTACCCTCACACTCTACAATACAAGAGCTTTGGTTTCTTGAGAGTTTTACTTAACATCTGTTTAAACCATTTTCAGCAGCCATCCATACAGGTGGCAAATAGTCTATCTGTCGCTTCAGTCAGCAGTCTTTGATGTCTCTTATCCATTCTTCCCAAGTTTAGTGGCTTTTGAAAACTATTATAAGGCTTTTAATAGGTTTTACTATTTTTGTCCTGCCTCATCTATGTTTTAATGATGATGTGTTTTCATTTTTTAAGAGCAATTCCCTTGTTTTGTATGGATTGGCCCCTCCCCCACATGTGCTGGATATAAGGACTTCATCATACTGCACAGAACTGGAAAAAATAAGTAAGTATTCTAAGAATTACAGGATATGTAGCACAAAAGAGTTTTGAGTTGTAGGCCAAAATAGTGTTTTTTATTTCTTTTCTGAAACTCTGGTGCTGTATCATAGCTACTTTGTGTTACCAACAATGCCATGGACACTAACAATGGCACTTTCCACACCGGCCTATTAAAACGGTGCAGAGCGACCTCCAACGGAGGTCTTCTACATTGTGGAGTGGACTGGGGCGGACTACTTTTCGTAGTTCCTCACCTCAGTCTGCTCCGGAGCGACCAGAACTGGTTGCGCAGTGTGCTTTTTAAAAAGCTCTTTTAAGAGGTTTTTAAAAAGTACAGAGTGCGCGACCCTGTGTCACTCCGTCGCCGTGCTCTGGTGCAGATTTGCAGGCGCGCATTAGTGCGTGCCTGCAGATCTGCCGGGGGCGGGCTTTAGGCTGGTGAGCTTCTCCGGTTGGTGGAGAGTGTTACTGCGGTCCAGGCATACCCGGAGATAGCACTTGATATCATTTTGATATCAAACCATTCGACTTTCCTCTGCCACCCGCTCCACGTGTTTGCGAGGCCTCCGGACAAGCATGCAAACAGGCACAGCCAATAATTGCTGGACATTCCATTCTCCACCCAGGCAGGCCAGAAAGAGCCAATTCATCGCTTCAAGGACCTCTCCAGCAAACACCTCATTGCTTAGGTGCGATACTAACAAAGGGGCTCCCAGCCCCGAGCAGGTAGCCTCACAAAGCTGTACTAAGCGCTCTGCATTTGCATACTGGCTAAACTATTGTTGATTCGGCTCTAAGCCAATCACGCTAAACTCTGACCTTTCCAAAGCTTTGTCCCGCTCCTAAATCTCATTGTTCTCACCGAGTAAGGTATGGCCTGCAGTCACAATTCACCCTATAAAAGCCCCCGATTCCAAGACCCTCCTCGGATCGCTCCCGAGTTCCAGACCGCCTTACTGCTGCTTTGTTCGGCGAGCTCTCCTCAGCGAACTGCGCTGAGCTTCTTCCCTGCACCCCAACATCACTTTCAAACTACAGGACTATGAGACAGGTGTCGTATCACCCACTTCCCTCTAAAAATCCCCATTTCCAATTCTCCAGTTAGCTGTGTAACTATGGTGTCTTTAGTATTTGTCTGTATTTAATAAACCATTGTTTTTATTACTTTAAACCGTCTGACTGCTTGACTGACCTGACCCCGTAGATGCTGGGTTGCAAGATCCTGCTAAGTTACCCTGCCTCTCGCTAGCTTTAGTGAGTGCTCCAGCTAATTTTCCCCAAGGTGTTGTGGTTGTTGTTTGGTTATTTAGGTGTCCCTCCCAGGATCCCCAGCGATCAGGGTAACAAGAGCCTCCACTAACCGGAAGCCTCCATTTTGGATGCTGGAGCAGTGTGGATCAACGAGCTTGCACTGCTTCTCGTCAGGACGGACCCAAATGGATCCACCAAAAAGGTGGTGAGTAGCGGCAGGGAGCGTTTCCCTCGCCGTGTGCGGAAAGGGCCAATGGCTGTTTTCTTGGCAAGACTTTTTCAGGGGGGATTTGTTTTTGCCTTCTTCTGAGGCTGACTGAATGTAACTTACCCAAGGTCACCTTGTGGCCAAGCAGTGTTTCAAATCCTGGTTTCCAGAGTCCTAGTCCAGTGCTCAAACCACTATATTCATAGTCCAACACTCAAACCACTTGTCCATGCTGGTTTTCTCATGCTGTGTGTATGTGGTAGTATATTCTTTGCAGCTTAAAGCTTAGTCATTTGCATGACATCTTTGTTGCTGTGTCTGCAGAGGATTCCAGTTATATTACACTACAGTGATGGCTGAAATTCTGCACTGCCTACTTAGGTTTGGAGGCACAACTAAGTAGCGACCTTCTTTACCAGCCATTGAATTTGGTGATCACGATGAAGGAGGTTGAGGTTTGTACCCCAGTCCCACCAGCCAGGAAGCCTGAGAAGAGGACTTGTGAGGCAGGTTCTGCTTCCGATTGTTGCAATAGTGCCATGATTGTGACTATGTCGTATTCATGAACATGAATCAGTTACAGAATTATAATTCAAGGTTATGCATCCACAACGGCAATACTGAATTCCAGCTCTTGTATTTTAACAGAGCAGCACAGTATTTCTCAAAGTACAGGTTCATGTAATGAAACCAGTTGGTAATGTGTTCAAGATTAACAAAAAGGATTTACTTATTTTTTGTTGTAACCAACCCTGGGAATGTATTGCCAAAAGATGTGGCTGCTAACTTTAAATGGCTTTTAAAAAAATGAGAAAAATCTAACTATTCACAATCACTACCTTGTCACAATTTTGACTCTGTTTCCATAATTGCAACTCACACCCCAACCTACTTTACTGGGCATCAGCTGCATGGAGTGAAGAAAGTCCATTCTGCTAAGCATGGTTGAATGATGTTTCCATCAGATTTTGAGGGGTCAGTCCAGGAGAAGTTACTTAGTTAAGTATAAGCTGATACAGGATTCTGGCCTATTTTTATACTTACATCCCACCTTTTCCTAAGTTTGGGGCTCAAGATGCCTTGCAATGTAAAAATATAATTGAACTATGAATAAAATTAAAAGCAGTTAAAAACAAACTTTTGAAAAGAAGAACAAATGCAAACAACACAGAAAGTGGAAGGTCCTTTCTCCCTGAGCAGTCAGTCCTCAAAGGCCTGATGAAAGATCTTTAGCTGCTTATAAAAAAATTGTAAGGAGGGTGTTCATCTATAGCAAGACAGTTCCAGAGCCTGGGAGCAGCCATCAAGAAGGCCCTCTCCTGTCTCACCACCACATGTAACTGTGAGGGTGGAGGGACAGAAAGAAGTGCCTCTCCATCGGATCTCAAAACACAGCCAGGCTCCTATAGGGAGATATGGTCCTTCAGATAACCTTTGAGTCACAAATATGGAGTTGGCAAATATAGGTATTCTTCAGAAATGAAATGAAATTCTCCCCCATATATACCAGTAAATTCAATAAGCACACCTATTTCCAACATAGAGAGGACCATATTTTACCAATCTGCCATACAGGTATAAAAGATGGGTAGCCTTTCAAGGAAAAAAATGTGGTGTTAACCCAAATTCAGCACTAATGCCATTGAATATAAAGCAAATCAAAGGACGATTTCAGATCTGTCAGTTTCAACTTCCTGATATCTGAATTTTTAAAATCTCTTAACATTTTGTATTCTGAATATGAGGGAATGTGTAAATGTTGGTGAGCTAGAGTCAATGATATACCTAATTCTCAATCATAGTTCCAGAACCTACTTGTGTAGTATGAATTTTAAATAACATACTGTGACATATTTCCCAATAGGATCTCAGGAATGACCAAGTTCCTGGTTTTATAATCTGTGGGCCAAATTAAACATGTGGGAAATCAGTGATTAGATCTTTTGTTTTGTTGACTGTTCATCAAAATCAGCCATGAGGGAAAATGTACAGGGCTTCTGAGAATTATCTTCATCACCAGGACAAATTTTCTCTATGGGACTGGAATTCCCTTTCTTCTGGTGATCGCTGTTCTGTTCTGTTTTTAAGTTTCTTCAAGGAGCTGCTTGAGACAGAATTGCCTTTATAAACACTGTGTAAACATTTTGAATCTCAGTTTAACTAACGTATTTAATAGTGTAAAAATATTTTAAGTGACATTGCAGCTGTGATCCTAAACATACTTACTAAGGACTGGTAAAGCTTCACCTAATATGCTGAGACTTACTTTGAGTAAACATGTATTGAATTGCAAGGAATACAGAGTAATATTTCTAGCATGTGTTCAGAAAGTCCTATCAGACCTGTGTAAATTGCCACTGTGCATTCAAAATTACCTCTACTGGCTTCTCTTTCTCATACTCTTTATATCTCTGATATTTTGCATTCTTCCAGCTACATACACGTGCGCACACACGGTTAAGCCTAAAACACAATATCACAGAAGTGATGACACCTGCAACTTGCTACCTCAGCCAGGTTTGCCAAGTCTGACAAGCTGGAGTTTGTTAGCATTTAACCTTGCTTAATCTTTGACCCTTGGTTAGTTTCTGCTGCCCCAAAATGACTAATAAAAGACCCTGGGCAGCATCCCTAATCTTGGGGGCATTGCAACCACTTTGGTTTCCCTTTTTACACATATGGAAGAGCTTTGAAGTGTCAGATGCAATACTCTATTGATATCTCAAGGGAAAGAAAAAGAGAGAGAAGATTTAATGAAATTCATTTTATTGCTCTTTGAACGTATTACATTTTCAGACATGCCTATAGTATTTAGGCTACTATTTGGTTAAAAAGCACCAGTAGTAATTTGCTACCTCGTGCCATTAACCATGTGGTTTTCTTTATTCTAAAGATCTCACTTGGCCTCTGCATCCATATATCTACCAGCGTGTATATAGGAACCAGGCACATATATCAAAATATACTTTTGTCCTGTTAAGACTAGATTTAAAATGTACTGAATATAACACGTTCTTTCCCTTTCCTTTTCCTTTTTTTCTCTTGTTGAAAAGACACATTTTAAAACAGTTCCACATAGTTAATGTAGTGTTTGACCTTCCATTAAAAAAAATAAATAAAAGATACTGTGAAACCAGGGCCCAGCACACCAGCAACTGAGCAAATGTTTAAACCACAAATCTCCCTGAACTCCTGTGGGAAGTGGGGGGCTCTACCAGTGCCAAAAATGGCAAGATCATATATCAGAAATGAGTAATAGCGTGCAAAAATATGTTGCCATGAAAAACACAAACTAAAAGAAGAAGAAAAAGAGAAAGGTTTGGGAGTGGGGAATGCTAACAGGGATTTCAGAGCATGTAAAGATGACACAGTGGCTAAGGATAGGATATTTTAAAATGGTTAAAAATAAACCACCAACAAGTAGACACACACGCGCACGCGCGCACACACTGAGAATACAACAGCAATACCACATTTTCATTATTTCCTTATGTTGGTTTAAGAAATATGGGAGTGAACAGAGATGTTGGAAATAATGCTAAAATTAGCTATGCAAATGAGCCATGGCTGGAAGTGCACCCATATAAAGCCAGACTCTCTATTCCACGCAGCAGACAGTTAAAAATTTGAACATAAGGTAGCATTTCCTTTATCATATCCCATAAAAATAGCAATTTGCTAAACCCTTGTAGCACAGTATGGAAGGTGGTGTATTTTACTGATAATGTAAGAGATGACAGATAGTTCTATACTAGGAGGTTTCAATGGTGTCGAGTTGTATAGCATAATAAATTGTCAGGAGCCGAGACAGAGGGTAGTAGCCGCACTGCTCCACCTCCACTAGCCAAATAATTCAGACCCGGCTCAGTAATTATGCTGTGTGAAAATATGGGATTAATTAGACTGGTACACTAACACACTGTAGTCTCATTAAAGGCTGAACAGCATTTTCATAGATGCTGCCACTTGAACAGGGCTGTTGCTAATGTGAAAAGACAAAGTCGCCTCTTTTCACACTCCTTGCTTATTACCTTACTTAAGGCCACTTAAGCAAACTTCCAAAGGCAGCCTTGCAGAAAGCCCTATGTCAGAGTTATTTCATTATTTTATGTCTGCGAAACACACAGGGAAAGGAAATTTAAAATAAATGGTGATCAGTTGTAGGGCACACCAATAGGAAACGTGAACAGATTTCAGAGCAAAACCCTTTTTAAAACACACACACACACACACACACAAAAGCAACATCTTATTTTGCTAGCATAGACAGGGCTAAATTATCAAGAATTGTCCCTTGGATAGCAGTTCTTAATTTATGACTTTAAGATACCACACAAAAAGGTCTGTGCCTTTGGGAAGTGGAGAGAACTGAGGGAAAACTACAAGGTAGCCCAAATTATATGCCCTTACCTCATTCTGGAGATGTACTGATGTTAGCAAAAGTGGGGTGCAACATAAGAAAGCAAATGTGAGGTTCCTAAATAACAGTAGCATGGAATGATATTTCACAGTGATGTCCTTTCCTTGCAAGATATTTTCTAGCCATATTGTTTTCCTAACTGGGAAACTGGGAATAAACCTGCCTGAGAGGAGACAAAGTGGGATGGAAGCTGTGCCTGGTTAAGAAAGAGACTGATTCTCCCCTTGAAAGGCACCCACTTTTCATTCTTGTTCTCTTCAAAAATGCAGCCCTGTTCCATCTTAAAAGCCCAGTCCTTTTGTAAAGCTTGAGAAAGTTATTTTTGACAAGAACTCCAAGAATGGTCATTGGTGGGGCAATTCTGGGAGTTTCAGTCCAACAATGTAACTTTTCCAAGATCTTCTGATTACACCTAACAGTTAGGCTTCAGTGAGTTTAGTGATAGCTTCCCTGGGTCCTGGGCAAAGAGAAAGGTGGGATATAAATTTCACAATTGGTTTCCATGCCAGTGGAGTTGGGAATCCAGTCTGGGTTGGAGTCTGTATTTTGAGGGACCTTCCCAAGGGCTCAATCTGTTTTGAAAACATTGTTCAGCACCTTGGATAGGTCCTTTCAAAAGCAGGGTGAAAGTTGAAGTTGATGTGGATCTATCAGAGCAATTATCTCTGGGATACAACATTTCCGGGTTGTAGAGAATGTGATGATGTTTTTCCAAGGTTCAAACATAACTAGATAGGGGGACTGTAAACTTCTAAGATGAGCTACCACCCAGTTCTCATACAGATACTACAATCTATAATCCTCCATCATACTACAATCTTGCCTCATATGTGCAGTCTTGTGAGTCATAAAGGACAAACTTCTATTTAATTCTGAAACTACATTATCTGAATGACCTTAATTATACCATGACCCATACTGGAGACTCCTGGCTAACCATGCACCAAGACACCTCCTCCTTTTTTGTTTCCTTTGGTTAACAAGATCCCCAGTCTTTGGTTAACATGGTCAGTCCAGCTCTACAAAGCTTGAGACCTACTTCCCACCTTTTTAGTTGTTTGTTATAACAGGATTATCCAGATGATGCTAAACAATGGTGGTATTCCAATGCGTTAAGCAAACTCCAAGCATTTTATAAACAAACTGACTTAAGATCACTAGCATGTCCATTTTAATGGCTAAATCATAGATTATCTCCCTAAAGGAAATTTCTCTTTTATGTTGATGCTTAGTAGGTATGGGATGGGAACCATGAAGTCCTCCAGATGTTGTTGGACTATAATTCCCAGCAGTCTGCACCATTAGCTATGCCAAATAGGACTTCTGGGCTCTAGGGCCACTTGATTCTGACTCCGCACACAATAGATGACTTAACAATTCTTGCACAAGCCTTCCCCCACCCAGAAGCAATTGTGAAGAAAAATGTTTCCACCGATGTCAGGGTTTTAAAAAAAAAATTCTGTAGAATATTTTTTGATGGAGTAATTGCTCTGGAGGGAATGGAGAAATCTTTCTGCCCCAGGAACCCTGTGTCCGTGTCCCCACAATACCTGTAGAAACCATAGAAAATCAGAAACTGAAGCTGTATGCTAAGCAGTTAATGCAACATGTATTCCCCCCCCGCATAAATATTGAGCACTAAAAAAAGTCTCATTTTACTGATGAGGGTTCCCCCCCCCGACATTTCCTGGACAAATAGGCTTTATATACCAAATAAATACAGTATCTCCTTCACTTTTGCAAGGGTTCAAGGAGCAGAACCCTTGTGAAAGTGGAAAAACAGTCATTACTGCCCCCCTGCAATCCCCCTCTTCTTCCTTTCTGTGGGTACCTCTCCCATTTCCTTGCATTCTGCATGCCATGCCATGGCCAGAGGCAAGGAAATGGGAGGGGGAGCTCCAGGCGGGAGAAGGAAGGATGCCTCGCATCCCCTCCCCATTTCCCTTGTCTTTTGCTTCAGTGCGAGTTCTCAGTGGCCAAAGGCAAGAGAATGAGAGTGGTGAGCTCCAGAGGGGAGGAGGAAGGTATGCCTGTGCCCCACCCCCCAAATTCTTTGCCGTTCATCTGGACCTTTGCTTTCCTTCTCTGTACCCACCAAAATGCAAAGGAATGGGAAGAGAAGGGGGGATGTTATGCAGGCACATAATCAACATTTGTGAAGATCAAACTGATGACTGTAGAGGGAGGACTGTGTAAGGTTTCTACAGGGATGTTAAAGTAGGGTGCTGTTCTTCAAAATTAGCAGGCCTCGGTGTAAACATTTTCTTTGTCAAAGGCAGAAGCAACCATGATGCCATCAATCCTATAGCCATGGTGGCTACTGGTAGCCCATCAAAATCTTTGCCCACCCTTGTTCTAAGGAAAACTATCACAACACACTTGTTAGGGGCCTTCAAGTTAACTCTGACTTATGGCAACCCTGTGGGAAATCTATCCTGGGGCTGCCTTGGCAAGATTTCATTTAGAGGGGTTTTGCCATTGCTTTCCTCTGAAACTGAGAAAATGTGATTTGCTTGAGGTCACCAGTTGGTTTCCATGGCTGAGAGTGGATTTGAATCCTGGAACCCTAGTCCTACATCTAAACAACTGCGCCAGGGTGGTTCACTATTAGCTTACTAGGATCTTTATGAATATTAGGTAGGTTTCAGCGGAGAGACAGAGAAAAATATAATATTCTGATGATAAGCAAATAACTGAAGCATCTGTACCAGAACACTATCAAGCTTGAAAATGTCTTTGAAATAATATTCAATATGGGGAGAGAGAAAAAAACTGGCATTCTATAGACTGAAGCCTGCTTTGTGACTTAAGAAAAGTGAGCAACTTGAAGAAGGGAAATGTGCTGGAATGGAAAGAGAAGTAAACTGCAGGCTGACATGAAACAAGTCAGCATTCAGAAGGCTGTAAGGTTAGCATCATTAGCAAGAAGGAGAAATGATTAGCAGTAAAAAGAGATGAGTTAAAAGATTTAAAAGGAGAAAGAGCAGGAAAGGAGAATGGAGGAGGGAATGTATTATAAACTAATTCCATGCAGACACATTTGAACTATCAGTGCAACACCAAATATTTATGAATAATTTCTTTTCGTGTAGAGGACAGAAGCATTCCCTTTTTGCCTCTCTTGCTGACATAATAATAAGGGCCAATTCACACCCTACCTTACTAGTCCAGTTGACTAGCCTTGACCTGGCTTGGAAATGCACTTGTGTGCCCACATAGAATGTATGCATCAGACCATCAGGGATATGACAAAAAACAAATCCCGCAATTGCGATGACTAAAACATGTTCTGTAGTGAGTGCAAGGCTTTTGGAAAGCCCTGTTGCTCATTCCCTGGGTGATATGTTTATTCCACTGGAATTATCTGCTGTGCATTATATGCCTGTGGAAAATTGGGATAATTCCTAAGGACAGTTTTTTTAAAACAACAACAACAGTTTATGAGTTGTTCTTCTGATGCCAAAAGGTACATTTGTATGCTGTTATTCAAAAGGACTTACGTTCAGTGAGGTCACATATTTCAGGTCCATTTGTTAAATTCTTCAAGCTGCTGCCGTCCACAGAGTCTTACCCTATTTTACAAGTTTTTTTGACTGACAGGAAGCTAACAGGTTTGCTTCTCAGTGAAGTTACCATTCACACTGAATTATAAACATGGTTGCATCTCTCCTCTGGAGACTTATTCCATGTTAAAAACAGACTCTTGAGGTTATGAGTGGTCTTTCATGCCCTTTGAGAAAAGTAAGTGATTAATAACTGTTATATGTATGTGCCTTCAAGTTGCATGTCAGCTTATAGTGACCCCATAAATTTCATAGGGTTTTCTTAGGCAAGGAATACTCAGAGGTGGTTTTGTCACTGATTTGTTTCCATATGAACATAGCCGGGTGCTTTTCTGCTATTCCTCACTCCACTGGTCAGTAAATGGAGCTTAAAAGGTAGGTTTGAGGGTGGAGTGTGATCTTTGCAAAGCTGCTAGAGAGTTCTGACCTCTGGAACAATCAAAAAGTGAGTTATGCAGGCATACATTGGACTTGCACCTTTGTAAGTCACACTAGTTCCCCACACCGTCAGTAAGGAGAATATGAAGTGATGTGAATAGGAATACATTTTTGAAGACTAATCCTACTGGCTGTTGTAGACAAAACCAGACTCTTAAGATCTTTAAAGACAAACAATTCAGTTATGGCAGGGCTTTTGTAAACGAGAGCCCTCATCAGATACTCAAAGCAGAATGTGAATTTGCTGTCTGTATGCATATTGAGAGAAAAAGAGAGAGAGAGAGAGAGGAAGAGATTGATTACTGGGTGGGGTGATGTTTTGTCAAATTAGGTGTCAAAAATGAACACATTTGAAATGCAAGGTATGGTGAGGAAGAACTCCATTAATACATCAGGCTGGGTTTGTCTTTATGTACAGGTGTACCTCAGTTAATGCAGCAGATGTGTGCCCATTCTTTACCTCTTTAACAGAAACCATGGTACCAGAGGTATAAATAACTCTGAAAGAATAAAGCTGGGTTTCTACACCACAAAAAGAGAAGAGCAGTTCAACACGTTTTAGTAAACAACCATGTCAGGTAAGCCTTGGATAAGTAAACAAAAACACTTTGAATCTTGTGGAGATCATTTGCAAGCTTTTTCGAAAAAGCATCCTGAGGTGGGGTTTTTTTCCCTTTCAGTTGTATGTATGCAGACACAGCAGCAGTAGAATCACCTAGAGCAGAATCCCACTGTTTCCCAGGTCAAGCTTTATTGTACTGTTTTCTACAGGCACACTACTGCAACCCACCACTGCAAGTCTGTCTCCAGCCTTCCTTCACCATTCTTCCAGTGCCAATGTCTCCAGCTAAACAGAAGACAACAAAGGGGTGAGCTGAGCTTGGCTTCTCTAAAAAGACTTTGTAGAAAGGAGTTTCTTTTTTTCAGAGGATCTGTGAACTGAGCTATGCCTGTATTTTGATATGGTATCAGGCAATAGATACCAGAAGATGCTGCAGAACATTTCTTTAGAGTCACTTCCCAACTTGTCCCCCTTCAGCCAGCACTCCTTGGCTCTTGCCAGCTGGCTGTCTAACATCGTCATTTTCTCCCAGCATGTTAGAAGCAGCACTTTCAGTCTTTCACCAAGCATACAAGGAGAATGGTAAGCAGTACCACTGAGTAAGTAGTAACCAGGAAAAATGATGAACAAAGGGTGGCTAGGTGGTGGATGACGAAGCTGAATGTGCCCTCTGACTTGTACAACACCCCTATGTCGTTTGTTCTCAGGTGCCATGGAAGATGTTGTCCCATCAACATTGCGAAGGCAAAAGTGAGCTGCCAATCCAGTTGTCTTTGGTATGCAGAAGGAAAATGAGGGTGAGGTTTCACTTCAGAGGGAAAAGATGCCATAGCCATGTCAATAGAGGGCTGAAATAGGGGATAGTGGGTAGAGATAGTTGATAGTTAACTGAGCAGAATTGAGTGAGACCTAAAAATATTTAATCCAATAAAAGAAAAAAATAACATCAGAACTCTGTTTCTTTTATGAATACTAAAGTAAAGGGAAAGCCAGGAATATAACTACTAGAATGCCTGAATGTATAATCTAGATGATTATACAGTTATTAGAGTAGTAAATATTGTAACAACTTTGTTCTCTAGTCTTTTGAGGACTAACATGAAACATCATAATGCTCTTAAAATATTATGTCAAATATTAATTTAAGAGTATTTCTGACCTGACACTTTTGACATTGCATATGGGTTCTGAAAGGCATCTTGTGCTCGGGAACACTGCAGCAATTATTATTTTTAAATCAGTAATACTTTTAGATATCTTTGGATTGAAACAGGTATATTTCACAGCATCAGTGTATTAAGATTAAGCATCAGGGTATTGGTAAGTAAATATCTCACCAATATTCCCAGTTCAGGTTGGGGAATCATGGCCAAAATTTGAACACTATCATGTGTGAAGACAGTGTGTCTATTTTGGCATATGTCCACACTGAATGCTGCACAGATTCTTTCTGCTCACATTCTCAAAGTACCTATTTGGTTCTATAAATAAGCTGGTTTCCATGAAATTAATGGAAAGGCTTAGTGTATTTCTTCTCTAGAAAGTAATGCAGTCTACTGTACAGCAGACATCTAATATGATGTTATTTATATCCATACATCTGTATGTTTTGTTTTCAGTTTAGCACGGCTTGCGATACATTCACAAAAGAACCACCCTGCACTATTTGTTGCATACAAGAAAATACTCAACCTAATTCCCCCTCTGTTTTTTTTCAGTTCAGTTGCACAAGGGTACAAATGTCCCTTTGTTGTATCTCCTACTATGACTGATGTTGCAGATGATTGCCATAGGGTTTGGGTAGAATGGGATCTTCATTAGTCTAGGGCTTAAGCTTAATAGTGCTTCCATCCTTAGATGCACACATTCTCCCTATAACTTCCCTAGATCTTATGTGTTTTTAATAAATGTCAGTTCTAAACATGTTCACTAGTTTGCATCTGATCTGTGAAGCATTTACAACATATTGTGTCATGGCCCAGTGATTACTTTAGTTGTGAAAGGCAAATACTCAGAAATCCCTCAAGCAACATGAGCACAGATTAGTGCCTGATTCTTTTAAGGAATACATAGAGATATGTTTTCATTCTTTTAAAAAAAATGCACACATAGACACACCATCTTAGATTTTTAAATGAACTTCTGTTCATTCCTTTACCTCTCCCAAAAAGGTGTCATCTTGAAATCAATGAATATTCTTCCCATTCCGCTGAAAGCCCTCATCCTCCCCTTTTTCTTTTACAAATGTGTTATTGCTTAACAGTATTGTAAATTTCCATTTTCACAAAAATTTGTAGAATAAAAGCTAGTCAGCTCCTTTGATGGAGTATGTAGCGCATACACAGTTTATGAAGATATGGAGCAGTTTGGCAAACAATACACCTTTTGTCACCCAAGACCTGACTGATCTCATTGTAGTGTATTATAGATAAGGAATCCTAGCCAGGTCCATCATATATCTAGCATGGCAGCAGAACGAATACTTTTTCAATGATCAAAAACCTTCTGTTTAAGACCAGATTTAAGTCTCACCATGAAGCCAGTACACTGGACATTAATAGACATGTCTTATGAACAGGAATGATAGTGTGTGATGTTATAAATTGTCCTTGCTTACAATTACCTATCCATGCACTCACACTTTGTCTTACTCTTTCAAGCTCAAACCCAGACGGGGAGAATCAAATGCCTGGGAGCAGCAAAGATTCCATACTGTGTATCCCAGTCAACTCATCTATCCAAAAAAGAATCAAATGCCTGGGAGCAGCAAAGATTCCATACTTTATGGCCCAATGAAACACTTGGACTGGATCAGCTCACAGGTGGGTGCTTCTATTAATGCAACTGGGTCAGCAATCCAGTTTGAAATGGCTCAACAACACAAAATGATTCCCTTGCTTCAGTTGCCTGTGCTTTCAACCTCCTAACTTGGTGTGAAGAGCCCCCAAACTGTAGGACACCAGTATATCCCCAGAACTGCAGGAGTAGAGTAAGTGGCAGAACTGAATAAATGCAGAGCCTCACGTATCTGCACAACCTTATTTACAAATGAGAATCTCTTGGCTTTATTCCTCACAATACACTCAAGCATTCTGTACCAGCAAGATCTATTTAAGAATTATTTTCACAAGTTTTTACTCAAACCCTTACTTGTACTCAGTAAACACCCAGTTGTTAAAGACATGCTACCAGGTTTTTCCTCTTCTCTAAAAGGTCTCTAGTGACCTTTCACTCAAAATCTTGACCTCCCTTGCATTGAATTTGAGCTGGTTCCTCTTTAAGGCTTCATCCTGGTTACCATTTTAGTTGTATGGACATACTCTGGGTGATTCTCAATCATAACCTCACAACCTTTATCACATCCTGAGACTTCTTTCATCAGAAGAAGTACAAGAAGTACAACATTTGTAATAGTATACTGGATTTGTTACATTTATATCCTGGTAGGTAGTGTGATAACTTCCATCTCTCAAGAAATTTGTGAAGGAAGTTAGACTGAGAGCTTGGAAAGCTACTTTTCAAAAAGAAAGTGATGTATAACTCATTATAGACCCTACCAGAAGTAACTAATTTTTTTTTTTACTTTTTAATGAAAAATTCATTTAAAAGGAAAATGGAGAACAGTGTTTAGCCTATGAGCAGTAACATAACTTTATCATCTCCCACTTTCTTGAAGCGCTGTAATGCCTTTGTTACCTTCACCACCAAAGTAATATTCATAGTTAACATCACCACATCATTTCCCAGCTCTGAGAGATAGTGACTGGTTTAACGTCATTGAGTCAACTTGATAATAATGTGGCCTGTAATTAAAAAGACCAGTATGCGTTTAAATTCAGGAAGTGATACTACTGTGACAACTAGGGAGAAATATTCCTGTCAGCAGAAATATTCCAACTTATGGTGGGTCAACATGGGTTTACTTTTGGACCATTTTTGATTTATGGATAGCACCAACCTGGGATATAACAGGTTCCCTGCCTATTTCCGTCCCTATCAAAATATATGGGAAGCTAGTAATTTTACACTTCTGAGAACATAGTGGACACATCTTAATTCAAATTCCAAAATACTCATTTATTCCTCATTTGGGAACCTCAGATCCAGGCACCTAGGAACAAACACAGTACAAAACAGCCCCAGAATAGCCTTATATTCAGTCAGGAACTGACTTGGTTACATAAAATATGGACAACTTGTACTCTCTAGTTCTTGTTCAACTATAGCACTCATCACTTTGACTATTGGCTGTGATGGATGGAGTTTTTAGAAGCTGGAGTTTAATCATAGCTGGAGGGTTAGAGGTTCTTTACCTTTGGTTTACACCAGAAGTGGCCAGATGTCACAGATACAGGGGAAAATTTCAGACCTCTGGGCACAAGCTGCCATAGGCTGAGCCAATCTTGAATAACAAAACCAGAAATGGAAGTCCACTTCTGGTTTGCCAAAAAATTGTATGTTCTGCTTTCAAAATGCGCGAGCGAAGCCACTTGACTTCTTTTACAGGAGATCCATGCCTCCTGAAGTGGAAAAAGACCCCTTTAGGATACGGAGGGGCTCTGGAACATCAAAATCAGGTGCAGTGCGTGACCCACAGGCTGTGTGGTATGCACAGGTTTACTTGGTTTACTTGAAACAGCTCTTATCTTGGTCTAAAGCAGTCAACTCATCTATCCAAAAAAGCAAGCCATTTTGCTATGTAAGAAAACCAAAGCAGGAGATCAGTAAAGAGAATCCAAATATTGTCCTTTATTAAAATTCTGTTCTGTCTCTCTAAATAGGGATGTTTATGTCTGCAGTGTATTTCAGCCAGCACCTCCAATACATCTCCTATGCAAAAGCTGATCCCTGGGGATGCTCCAGGTGCTCTACAGTTGCATTGGAAATGTCAGACATTGACCCAATCCATCCATACATTTTACAGGACATGACAGAAATTTGTGTTACTCTCCAGAACAGCAATGGGTATGAGAGAAAAAATGTGAAGCCTTATGTTAAAATATCCTGATGAACAGGCTATTGAAGCAGATGCATTGGCCTTTTATAAACAACCACTGTTTAAGGTGGCTGTGGCAGGCAGAGGAAGAATGATGAAGTGGGATCTGATGGCCAGATGTCCCTAACCAGAGAGACTCATCCTGGCGGTGGGCATCTGGATTCCTTCGCTGCTGAAATACCAGCAGTTAGTGCCATATGCTGAATAGAAAGCATGAGCCTGTTCCACACCTCCAGTGACAGGAAAACGCAGTGCCAGATTGAAACAACTCAGCATGGCTGTGCCAAGATTTCTTACACTTTCACAGCAGAAAGGACATCCTACAAAGACCTGGTACACTTTGTCCACAATTCAAACACTTACTGGTATGTTTTTCTGTCTCCTGCTTGCAAATGAGAATAGACAGACAGACAGACAGACAGACATTTCATTTGATCAGCAACAACTGGGCAAGGCAGTCATGATGAGCTGTACATTCTCTTTCATTTTGCCTCTGTAGATCTGTAACATCTATTGCCTTTGCAAAGATCTCTCTGCAAAAAGACATACTTTGCATTTGCTGCTGATACACATCTGAATGTTTTTAGTGAATTGTTTTAGTGTTTGTGGGTGACGGCAGAAGAGGGACTGAAAAGAAATGGAACAGAAAAGAGCTGGCCCAGACACTTGGCTTCTACCATAATCACAACAGTAGATTCACATGTTCTGAATGAGATCCTTTGGTTAGTAACTGCAGACCATTTATACACTTATCAACAAACATCATATTTATTCTTGCCAATATTCTATATTGGCTATATAGTTATATATACATAACCAAGTAGTGTCTCCCAGCCCAACCCTCTTCCCTCTACCCAGCTTAGGAGCCAGCAACTGGATTGAGTGAAGGAAGTCATCCAGCTTCTGACTGGGACACAAGGAGAACAAGGTTTTCAACCACCTCTCACCAGCAAGCGAGGCTGTGACAAGGACTTGTGATGGAATCCTGCTTCTGCTTGTTGTAGAAACCTCCTCCTCCTTGTGCCGTTTGAACCTCCTTCACCTGATTCAGTTGCTCTCTGTTAAGGTAGGTTGGGTGGCATTTAGATAGTCTTGGTTTGAGTGATGCACTAGGACTCCAGGAGACCAGGGTTTGAATTGCCACACACTCATGGAAATCCACTGGGCAAATTACATTCTATCTGCCTCAGAGGAAGGCAAAGGCAACCTGTCTCTGAACAAATCTTGCTAAGAAAACATCTTTGATAGGTTCACCATAGGGTCACCCCAAGTCAGAAATGACTTGAAGGCACACAACAGCAACAACTGAATACAGAATACATGAAGCTCTAACTAGGAATCCATAACTGCAATATGAATCCACAACTGCAATACTGAATAACACACACTACCTTGAAATAATACTCCCATTACTCTGAATGCTCCAATGCACAGTTTAGACATATTATTTTTTATATTTCCAAAATATAACTTTTCTAAGTTCTTGCTGCAGTCTTGTGCACCTTGGACTAAGCTCTGTTGAAAATGAGCAACTTGCTTCTTAGAAACCATGCATATGAGCATCCCACAAGTCCAAATGTTTGGTTCAATCAGATTGATTTGCTGACTGATATCTGCAGCTGCAATTAAAGCAGCAGAATTGAGTGTGTGTGTTTTTTTTTTAAAAAAGGAGAGAGATGACCTCATTTTCCTTCCTCCTACTAAAATGTCAGCTTCCTTGTCACCCGCAGGACAACCCAACTGCAGGCTTGTACCTGGCATATGCATGGACTATAAGGAGCAAAAGAGTCTGGACACACTAATTGCAAACTGCTGAAAAGCAACAACACAGGAGAACAAGGTGTAGCTGGTTTCCTTTTCAGGGTATTAAGCATCTAAAGTGAGCATGCCCCCAGCAATGTGCATTATTGTCAAGCATACTTTTCAGCAAACAGCCACCTCCACTTGTAGATTAGCCAACACCCCTCCCCTGCAAATTGTTCTCTTTCTCCCTCTCTCTTCCTCATTGCCCTTTCTTTCTCTCCAATTATAAAGCAGCACCAGGTTTTCTCATCAGCCATCTCCATGTCTTCAAATGGCTTTTCAGTGTCAGACCTATCAGGAAATTAACTCATCATGCAGTGACAGCTGCTAATTTTTTCCCCTTACATGTCAGATGGATCGCCTGCTGAAGCTAATAATGAATCACCAATCCCTGATTAGAAGGTGCTTCCGAAACGTATAACTGCCATCTGAGCTAACTTTTTTCTCCATATAAAATGATATCACCCTAGAGGAGTGGAAAACGGATTGTACTGTTCAATAAGATGGAAAAGGAGTAAGCTGTTTAAAGTGAGCTGTGTGCTCTTTGAAATTATAGACTAATATTGCCCTGTAAAATAAAAAGGTGAAAATTCCACTTTTCCTTTTTTTTCCCCATTATACCAAATGAATGACCCCTCTCTGTTACATAATCTATGCACTAGAACTAACTCTGCTTCTGAGTCAAGGATAAGCTTTTCTTTATGACAGTTTTGCTCAGGAAACATACATGGCAAAGAACACTGAGGAATAAAGTTATTTTTGCTGGAACCAAACTTGTTTCTGTCAAATCTTCTCCATCTATTTTGCCAATGGCTCCAACCCCCAGCTCTTGGTCCCTTATGCTTCTCTAAAGTGGGAGTTAGTTCAGCTACAGGTGTGGGCCAGCCTTAGGCAGCAACATTCATTGCAAAGAGCTCCCCAACACAATAGCACCTGCTAAACAACAAGTACATCTCTTAAAGGACTTTGCCATCAAAAATGGATCTTGCAAAAGCAGCATTTATAAATGACAACAATGCTTGCAGCAGTCTTTCACAATCCACCTGTGCCTACGTCCTGGTATATCAACTATTGGCTCCGGCTCATCTAACTTCAGTGGTGAACTGATGTTGGTTGGGAGAAAGAATAGTATTTAGCTTTCGGCTTTTTGTTTTGCTTTTGTTAGAATTTTTTTTTCTTTTTAAGAATGTACTTTTGAGGTGCATTTCTCACAAAACATGGCAGGAAAAACGATGCTGGAAGGTATATGTTTCACTGGGAAAGGTTGCAGACACTTGACAGAGAGCTTTCCATCTCCTCCATCTAGTAGATAAACTTTCTAAAAAGGAAAGGTGTTGTTGGCCTAGAGCATTCTAAGCATCGAGACTGTTTACCGGGGCCCAGCTGGTTGCAAAGTTGAAAAATACACTTCGCATGTACATGCCCAAAGATACTCTGTTTCAGCCTTCCTCAGCCTGATGACCTCTAGATGTGTTATGCTATCATTACTATCAGACCATGCCAGCACCAGTTTGGGGTAGGGTACTCTATTCTCTCTCATGGCCCTTCTTCTAGTACTATTCCATGCCACCTGAGGTGGATTTCAAGGCAGCTCAAAATAGACCTTGAATGTTCCAGATCAGAGTAATGGAAGGATATTTTCTGTGAGAATACTGAATGCATACCCTCCAAATATCCCAATTAATCTCCTGTCATCCCCCTTTTCCAGCAGCTTTAAAAATGTCTGTTTCTTTCTCATCTTTCCACAATTCTTCTTTGTATGTCATTTATTTCCATTGCTGCAAACTGGTGCAGCAAGGTTCAAGGTGCAAAAGTCATTTGCATTCAGTTAATTCAGCAGTGGGGAAGGGGAGGGAGCATAATCTTAGCCCTCTCAGTAGGCTCAGACAAAACCAAACTGCTACAACCTCACTTAGTTTGTGTGCTCTTTCTCATTAAAAACTTTTGCCGCCTTGACTACACTCTTGATGTTGCTTGGTCATAGGTGTCCTGGTTTTCATTTGTGAAATGCTGGAGAGTATATGAGCGATAACTGAGGGGCAGAATATGTACTTTAGAAGCAAATAAAAGGGGGGAAGTGGGTTTGATGACTTCTGAAAGTCTAGTTGATGTTAAGTAATAGTACCTCCACGATATTCATACAGTTAAACTAGCATTAAGCTGTACCACTGAGTTCATGGAAAACTTTACTTCTATGCCACCTTATCCCAAAGAACAGTATGTTTGCCTGATTAAAATTATGTTCTTGCATTCCAAGAGAAAATCTCACTGAAATGAGCAGTACATTTTTACCATTCTGAGGCTCAAGTCCTTGGTTTCTTATGCTTGGTGCTTAGCCATTTTCACTTTGATGATGAAGCAGAAAGGAGGACTTCATCTGTTTCTTATGCTCGCCACACCAAAGCAAAAATAAAAGAAATATCTCATTCTTCCCACAGATTTCTGCACATGCAAGGAAAGTAGGGGGTGAGTGGGACTGAGACGGTTATGAGGACAAATAAAGGCTCAGGTAATGATTACTGGGGGAGGGGGCTGGCAAAATTCATTCATCATAACATCCCCATTGACTGGGATTCTATTCACCACAACTTGGTTGAGTGCCTTAGGTGGCCCTGCCAAGTAGTCTTGTTCAGAATGTAGGCAGACTGTTTACAGAAGAATGAACTAGCATGAAGCAGCATATAGTATGGGATTTCTGGCTTGGCCAGCAGTGATAGATTAAGAACCCAGCCTTCTGTTCATGCCTGGTTAGGAACCAACTAATATGCTCAGTTTCAGCCTTTTCCCCCATCAAAACAACTGATCTGCAAAAGAACATACTTTCCACATGTACATGAATTCAAGAATGGCCAATCATGGCCCTGCTTCAGCCCTGACATTCCTGATCTCTGGAATTTTTGCTTCCCAAGTTAAAATTGATATAATGGAAAGGAGAGAAGGAAAACTAGGCAGAAGATAGCAAACCCAGCCACTTAAGCTTCTGAAACAAAGATAACGATTTGGAATTTAAAGAACACATTGAAGAGTTAGAAGCAATGAGGTTGCTCATTCCTGGATTAACAGAAGCCTGATTACCCTCACTAATTCAGCAACCCACTGAAGAGCAGGCCTTGTTCTGAAGGGGGTGGTAGCAAATGGGATATGCTCCAAAGCAAAAGAGAGATGTCTCATCAATCTGGGTTTTCAGAAAATCCTTCTCAGCACTTCCAAGCCAGAGAACACGTCCTGCAATTTTCCCCCCTTTATGCAAAGGTCTGCTCTTTTCATTGTGCATACAATGTGATTGCTGGTTTGACACTGCAGGCTACACTGGTTTTATGAAGGATTAAATGCCACCTGAGACATATTTATCCTAAATAAATCACAAATGGTAAACTGCAGCATGTCAATGTCAACACCCTGTACTGCAGCGGAAAGGTTAGCCATACAGGACTGAGCATAGCTAAGAATTAGCATCCAAGCCACAAGACCAGAGGGCTCCAGTTAACAGGCAAAATGATCAAGAAGAAATCTTTTCAACGAAAAACATTCATTTGAGCATCTGTGAGAACCTTGCAGAGGGCCATCATTTTGTAAAGGTCACTTTTACCCTGATAACAAACGGGAGTTGATCCTGTCACTGTTTGCTGAAGACAGTATTTCAGGGGAAGTGAGCAGCCTGTCATTTTCAAGAAGGATGAGGAAGTTAAACTCAGCTAATTATGAATCTCAGTGTTTTATTTTTTTATTTTTTTGGTAAAATTTTATTCTCTTTCTTTTGTTATTCTTTTTGTGTGTTGGGGGCTGATCTGACATATCAAACCTGAAAAATAAAAACAACAACAAAGCATCTGCCACCCTGAGAAGCACATGTTCTATGCAGCAGTCTGGGAAATGGATGTTGCAGTAGTTAATTCTGGAAGAGACCACTTCAACCTGTCTCTTCTATATGTGGTAATCTGAAGTATGGTTAATATATATTCTGCCCAGTTGATACCTTTTCCGCCACAGCAAATTAGAAAAGTATGCTTACAGAATCCAGCTCTTTCCTTCTTCATCCCTCCCATGCTACTAGCTAGCTAGCCAGAGAAACAAAGAGAAAATGAATAGACAGGATAGACAAAGGTTATAGAATTTGTGATCCACTAGGCTTTAACGTCTACCTTCTCTCCTGTTTGCCTCTAACTGCTAAAACAAGGAGGTTGACAAGCACTTAGCACCCCAGACATGTGGTTGGTGGATTGTGATCAGCTCAAAGTTCAGCAGATTATTTTGAAAAGCTAAAACTCTAGTGTTACTGTTACTTTTCAAAAGGGTAACACATTACTCACTGCATGTTGTTTATACTTATAACATGTTATTTCCAACCTATTACTTCCAAGCTCTGGTTCACTCATTGTGTCAAAGTTTGAGCAGACCCCCGATAAACTCAACTTAATGCTGAATTCATTGAGGCTTACCATGGCAACCTAACATTTTAAAAAAGGACAATATACATTTTAGGTCTTTCATTTTATTGTAAACAAGAACAACCAAAATCCCATCCATATCCGTAGTTAACATTTAAGGAAAAAAAAAATTTTTTTTGAATCAGAAAACCATTTTTTTTCAACAGGAACTTACATTGGGCAGCCAGATCTTATCCAGAATCAGATAACATTCTGATCCCCAATACCAGGTCAATTTCCTTCTACTTGTTAAGGTCAGAGGCAGGATTTTATATGTACAATATCTTAACTGCTTTCAAAAATGATTCAAAAAATGAACTGCAGAATGATATATATGTGGGGGCTGTTAATTTAAGGAAACCAAAACACCGAATGAACATTTTCAATGAAGTCATTTATATGCAGTTAAACTGAAGTTATAAGTATAAAGATCTTTCTGAAGTGTAGGTTTTATTGTGTCAATACTTCCATATAGAGTTTTAGTAACTGTTGATTGCAGAGGGCTCTCCTTTAATGGGTGGAAAATGAATAAAAGGCCAAATACATTCAGTGAAAGGAAGCTGAAATATGTGTCAAAATTATTTCATTGGGAACACTTGAGTTTTCAATAGGAATAATTGGGTTGTGTTTAGAGAAGTTTGGATGGCTGGTCATTTGAGACTGTAAAACTAATGTGAATGTAAAATGCAAATTTAATCTAGAAATTGTCATTCCATCTCTCAGCTAGGTTATACGAGTGCATGAATATTTAGTCTGCTCTCCATATGCAAAGTCAAACAAGTCAAGTTTAACATAATTAATCTCAAAAAAAGACAAAGTTAATGCTACAGAGTCAGAATACAACGAACTGATGGCAAACAAAATAAACCCCAAATAACCCAGCCCACCGAAGATAATCAAATTGATACCTTTAGTGGTGGCATCGATGCCTGTTTTGATTTTATTACGTAAGCCTTTCAATATTTGTAACCAGGTCAGACTGTCATTCATGAAAAAAAAAATCCCATCCTCAGCTGATGCTAATTTACCACAGAATGTATTAAACACCAAGATATATGGAGAAATATCATTCAAGAATACTTTACAAATTAAAACTCAAATATAGCATCTCCAATTTTAACATTACCTGCTGTCAAAAGTGTTAGGTATAGTTCTTTCATGTTTCTTATAGTTCATTGCTATCTCTTTGGCTTTGGATAATAGCTGTTTGTGAACCATCCTCTGTGTATATGACCATACTAGCTAGGTGTTCATCATTTCCATTGGATGATACATTATTGGAATTTATAACTGGGCTGCCTTGCAAAACCTCTTGAGGTTCACTGGTCTCTATGACAGTATGTGAATATACTCCAGACTCATCCTCCATCTCCTCTGGTAATCCTGTTACAATGTAATGGGTTGCCCCATCAGAGAAGTTGCTGCTAGAATCCTGAACCATCGCTTGAGCAATTTCCTCAGTGACGATGATCTGGGAAATTTGTCCGTCAGACCCAACCAACCACTTCATGTGTTCACTTTGGGTACAACTGCCAGCTTCTTGCATTATTATCTGAGATCCTTCTCTAGCTGCCATATGTACAGTTCCTTCCTCATTCAAAATAACTTGAGTGATGCCTTCTTTCATGAGTTGGTCTGCTGCAGCTGTATCACACACAGCAAACTGGAGGACTCCTTCAACCATCTTCTTGAAGGCAACCTGACCTCTCTCCTGAGATGCAATTATGGCAGATGGGTGAACAAGTTGTGTCACCACTTCCATGGATTCAGTTTCTAACTCAGCTGTTTGAACATCATGAAATATTTGTGTTTCTTGTGACACACTGTCATTAGAGACAAAGTCTGCTTGATTTGGTGCTTGTGTTGCTTCTTTATGATGAGTCTGTTCTCTATCTGGGTGCTCTGCTTTGTTTTCTGCTTCACCAAGCTCTGTTACGGCACAAAGCAAGGCATCCAATGCTGAGGCAGACTCAGGAGGATGTACTCTGGTAACTACTGATGAATCTAACACTTCTTGCGTCATTATCTGTTGGACCATGGTATTACTGGGGTCTGAAGCTGTCTCTATGGAAACAGCACCTTCCATATCAGTTCCACCTAGAGGTCCTTCTACAACCACCACTTGTGTTTTCCCATCTGACAGCTGTTCTGTGAGTATTTGTCCTGGAATCATACTGCTCACATGGGATCCATTTTGACTTGTAGTTATAACTTGTCCATCTTCAGTAATATGGACGACTCCCGCCACTTGGCCAGCCATTGCCAGAGTCTGAAGGGTAGCTGCTGCTGTTTCTTCCACTGAGGCATCCATTGCAAAATCACTGTCATATCCTTGAATAATGATCACCTGCTGAACTTGTTCGGTGGATTGTGGATGTTTCCTGCCACCATGAAGAACTTTATCATTTTCTGGAGAAATTTCTTCCAAAGCTGCTGTGGTAAAAGGGCTTGTAGTTTCCACAAATGTAGCTCCCTGACCCTTCAGTCGACATTCATAAGACTTAGAAACTATTCCTGAAAAAGAAAAGAAAAGAAGGTTAAAAAAATGTTGAAACAATTTAAAAATCCAGTAAGTTAAAATATTAACAATGCAAAACTACTGTATCACTCAGAGAGATCTGAAAAATTTTACCTCTCTCTGCTGCTTGCGGATGCAGATATACAAATTACAAAGAAGGTTGCTAGGTTCTGTGCCTCTGCTGTTACTACCCGAAGACAAATAGTATAGTTGCGAATTTAGATACTCTTAGCACATTATACATACTATGTTTGAAATCTAATTAATCTCAGTTTTTATATTTGGGTTTTTGATGAAAATTCAGTGTACTTAGTGTATTTAGTACTACTCAGTGTACATTATATGAATTTTAGCTGTAACTGTTTATTATTTTCACATGCATTTTTAGTTTGGTCTATGACCATAAATGAATAAATGAATCAACTCTATCACTATTACACATTACTTTCAATTTAATTAGAGAACTAAATAAATCCTATCTTAGCATTGAAACAGAATCTGTTCTATCACTAGCAGAACACAACAGCCCTGCTGTCTCTACCTGTGTAACAAAGCACATCCCTTTAATGAAGATTTCTGAAGGCTATGTATTTGTCAAGGACTCTTGACTCATTCTCTAATAAGTATGTTTACTAAGTGATTGTATCTTAAAGTACTTCTGCTTTAGAGATGGCACTGGAGAAAGAGAATTGGTATATTTGTGTGATAGGTAGGACTTGTGGGTTCCCAACTTTTGTTGCATTTGAGCAGTAGAAAAATCAATTAATTAGTTGTTTCATCCTCAATAAATACTTTATATTATTAATACAAGCTGAGTTAAAGCAACAACAACAACATTAAAATATTTGTGTTAAAACAGTTACTACCTGCAACACCAAACACACATTCAAGCTGCTGTTATCCTGTAAGAATAATATAGATAGTTAAAGACTCTAGCAGAAGATTATCATGTCCTCCAACATCTGACAGATGAAAACCTGGACATGTGTCGCCAAGCAATATGAGACTGTAGTCAAAATGGCAGAAGTCATTAAGGAGGAAGAGCATATAAGCTAGGAGGGGCTGTAGCAGTTTGCTTTTGCCTGAGTTTACAGGGAAGGGCAAGATTCTGCTCCTTCCTCTTCTCTCTCTCCTCCTGAGTTGAGTGCAAACTACATTTCCACTTTGAGTTGAGTTTAGAGCAACTGACATAACCTGAAGACAGAGGGGGAAAGTGGGAAGAAGAGAGAGAAACTGGGACATTTTAAAAAACTGTCGGAAAAGTACGATGGCAGGATTAACTGGCACTGTTCATGCCAAATCATGGCTGTTGGAGATATGAGTTACAATAAGTTTGTTCCACAATATCCTTCAATGTATGAGCTCTCCTTGTCACATGAATGCTTTTGTATCTGTCATGTGTTATGCAGTCCTTAGTAAGGTGGGCTCTGATCTGTGGGGCCCACCTTACTATAAGCCTCTGGCTTCTTCCTGTTGAATGTATAAATGTGAAGCACATCCACAGTGTGTGAGGAGGCTAAACCATACATTGCAACACATGCCATATAACAATGCAGCATGAAGCCTCTGTATTTCTCTAGAGATAGTCCCTAAATGAATATATTTCCTTAGATCCCGGGTTTCTTCCCAAAATTGGGACTCAAAGCAGCTCACAATTTTAAAAAAACAATACAATTAAAACATATAAAAAGTGAATATTAAAACAGGATTGAACTATTTACAGTGTTAAAACTATTATACATCAGTAAAAGAAAAAAATGCAATTAAAGAAGATTTAAAAACTCTTTAAAACAACAATTAAAACATTATAATACCCCTTGGCCATTCTTTACAATGTTCTTTTTAAAAAGCCTGTCTGAATAAAAAGGCTTAAGCCTGCTGATGCAAAGGCAACAAAGATGGGGCCAGTCTGGCCTCCCTAGGAAGCAAGTTCCAGACTTTAGGGGCAGCCACTGAGAAGGCCCTCTCTCACATTCCCCTTCAACCGTGCTTGCAATGGTGGTGGGACTGAGAGAAGGGGCCCTCCTGATGATCTCAGGACCCAGACCAGCTTATGCAGAGACACATGCTATGCCAAACAGCTTGGACTTGAGCTGAATAGGGTTTTATAGGTTAAAATCAGCACTTTGAATTGTGCCTGGAAACAAACCAGTGGACATGTTTCAACAAGGATGTACTATAATCTCTGTAACCTGCCCCAGTTAACAGCTCTTTGGACCAGTTGAAGTTTCTGAACACTCTTCAAAGGAAGCCCCAAATAAAGCGCATTAAGAATAGTCCAAATGGGATGCAACTAAGGAATGTACCACTGTGGCCAGATCTGACATCTCAAGGAATGGATGGGTGCAGTTGGCATATGAACTTTAAATGTGCAAAAGCACTCTGGTTGTACGAACACGACCTTAAAACTGAGCTACTTAACTAAGTTAAGCACACGATATGCAGTTTCAGATTAGTTGCTTTTTACTCTCAAGCAAATATGCAGAGCCCCGATCTGGATTGGCAGAATTATGTTATGCAGTAGAGTTTTGTAACTTTTCCCACCACTGTTTCCCCAGTCTATCCATAATGGGAGTTGGAAAAAGGGAACAGATAAACCTAGCCAGGTATCAGTGGAAGTCTTCCTCACCACTTTAATAGTGGGTAGAATGTATTATCTTCCTGATCCAGACTGAAGTGCTACACGCTTACTTGAGAGTAAGTTATAAAATGCTAGTGATCTGAACTCAACATGGCATATCTAATCTAGTTTACCATTACAGCTTATGAATTAAATATGGAAAACAGCCTGGTCAATGGTCAGTGCCCACTGCATTAATGGCTTGCTCAGAGTTGTAGAGTGAAATATCAGCAAATTTGACATGGCCATTACATACACCATACTCTAAATCCAGTTGTCATTCCTTTAAAAAAATTGTTGAATCATTGGGATTTATGTTAACTGCAGACCCATCAATCGTCAATTCATTCAGTGGCTCCATTACAGTTGGAACTACAATACTAATTGTTTTAAATTGTTTTAATTGAATTGATTATTTAACACTTTTAAAAACTTTTTTGTACCTCACATTGTTTTAGCCTTTTAGTTTTAACCTATACTGTGAATCACCTTGAGTCTTGTTATGGCAAAAAGGCAGGATATAAATCAATCAATCAATCAATCAATCAATCCAATAAACAGATAGTCCAAATTGGATTCGGGCCTGTACATTTTGCTTTAGAGCTAGCATGGAGTAGTGGCTTGAGTGCTGGACTAGGGCTCTTGGAGAGCGGGGTTCAAATCCCACTCATCCTAGGAAACCTGCTGGATTACCTTGGGGAAGTCACATGGCAAATCTCTTATGAAGAAATCTTGCCAAGAAAACCCTATGATAGGATAATCGTAAGTCAGAGTCAACTTTATGGGCACATCACAATGATCTTGTATGAATCCAGAGGTGTCACTACATGCAACTTATATTTCTGATCCTAACAAGCCTTGTTCAGATATTTGCTTGAACACATGGCGTGCTGAATGAGTGGTGGGGATGTGGGCATGCCTATATGGCCTGCCCCTCCGTATTCCTACACGTTGAGTGCAAACATCTGCTTAGGGCTTTTTAGTTGCATTCAGCGGGATTTGTCACAGGCAAATGCACTTGCAAGGCCCTAACTACATTTGCCTGAAACTAGTTGTTCAATGCCCAAGACTGGAAATCCTACATTAGAAGGGTTCCCGATTTTGGGAGCTCAGTAACTGCATTTCACTGAACGTAGTTACAAAGCAAAAGGCAAAACTAAAGTCTATAACATTGCTGAATGTGTGGGGAGAACCCACATCTTCATAGTTAGCCCTCCGTGAATACAGCTGAAAGATATGTTAGGATCTGGTATTTTAAATGTTGTAATTGCTGGGTATCCCGTGATGGGCTCACCATTAAAAATATAAGATGGAATGACACAGCTTTAATTATTATTTTTTTGAAGGGAAAATTAATAATTTAAGCTGTCAAATTTCCCCCCCCCAAGTGATACAGCATGACTGATCAGGCAATCACTGATGAACTACATTTTGGCAAGAAAAATCTGTAAGGAAACACACAGTGTTGTCTACATCTTCCTATAACTATGCCTGTTTCTCAGTCTCTGTGGGCATGAACATACTCGGTCTGGAGAAAGAGCAGAAAGGAGAAAATCAGCACAAAGGGACAATTAAGAAAATAATCACAACTCATCCATGTTTCGTAACAGAACCAATGTAATTAATGCTCTCAAGAGTCTGGCTTTGTTGACATGAAGCAAGAGGAGCCATCCAATGATATGGTCTCAAATCAAAACAACACCACAAATCCTATTTTTATGTACCTATCTGTCAAAATAACTCCAGAGATCAAAATCTCACAATGGACGCACATGATGTGGCATTGTGATATTCGGGAAGTGGACCAGAATGTAGTATGAAGGGAAAAAGATAAAGAAATACATTCCTTCCCTTCGCTTCTGAGGTTGAATGCTGCATCTGTGAATTTATGCATCTCCAGTCTTTACTCGGCAATTGAATGGGAAGTCTCTTGGGGGAAGAGTTATCCTGTAAATTCCTTGCAGCACTGATAATTATGCCATTCTGACTGCTTGCTTAATCTATTTGAATCCAGAGGTGAGTTAAGCCACTTCCTGACCATTAAAGTAAACTACATGGGTAAATACTGCTGTCACTAAAGGGGTGTGATGAAGCTTAACTACACCAACATCTTAACCTCGGCTCAGTGCAATCCCAGCTATTCCATCACAGTTCATAAATGCGATTGCAGGTCCATCTTTTGATTCAGCAATTTAATAACTTCGAGTGCTGTCAGTAGTGCTTTGAAAAATGGATCCTATAAAATGTAACAGCCTCAATCAGATTGTAAAAGATTCACCCACTGAAGATTCTTCCATTTCAACTATAATGAATTAATGTTGAGCTGTGTAGAAGTTCAAGTGTCAGTTAAACTAATGGGAATCTGTACTGTAAGTTTAAATTTTAACTGGACCAAAAATTTATTGGGAACATCAACTTCAATTTTAGTGATCTTCATGGTAAATGTAATATGTGGGATTGAATGGATTTCCTTTGTTTTGAAAGGGGGAAATCTGAGAGAAAAAATGTGCAATTTTAAAGGTGTGAGAGTTAGTTATGGCATAGCATATTTTTAATCTGTCTAGTCAACACATTCGTAGTATACTAGTTATAAACATCACTGTCCCATATGCAAATTAAAGGAAGTTCTACTACTAAAGTCTTACTTAAAAATATACTTAGAGTACTTGATGGAGACGAGAATGCTGAATATTTGCCACGCCAAATATAAAGTAAAATGCAAAGCTATATTAATGTTGTAAAGCTGTACTTGCTGCTGATGGGCTGTCATTACAAAGTAAAAATGAACAGAAATACATTCCAAACTGACAAAATACAATGATGCAAAAACATTAAACGGGGGGAAAAGAACCCCAAAAGAGGTGTTTCATATCTCTGGGTACTGTGATCATAGAATTGGGTTTTTTCCAGGAATTCTGCATTTTCAACAGATCCCTTATTTATCAACTGACATGTTTAGCAATTCTTATTTCAAAAACCAAAAATTATTAAATCTAAATATTAAATCTAAATTTGCACATTCTATTTGTTTTAAAGGCCACCTACTCAGCAAAACAGGAGTACAAGATATGCTTTGTTGTTTGTTCGATGTGATTCATGAACAGCACAAATGCGGTCTAACTCAGCTGTGTTTTTGAACCTAGGGACCGACTGCTTTCTATAGTGTGTGTGTGTGTGTGTGTACATTGTTTTTTTGCAGTCTTCATTTCCCTGTTCCCCACCTTCCCAGAATAAATACCTTCTTCTTTTGTTAAGCTCACATTTAATTAAAATGTACAGGATTTGTGCAGTCAACTCGAATGAAACAAATAAAACAAGGGCCCCCTCTCTTGAAGGCATACGTTGTGAATGAAAAATGTCATTACAGTCTAAAAAATTTTGCAGTAAACAGGGCCTACAGAGGGAAGTTTCCCCTGTAATGACATCCATAAAATACACAAATGGCACTTTTAGTACCATCCTGAATATGGCATTTTCTGTGCTCTACACACAATCTAAATGGTTTGATCATAGAGCATAATACTCCATTGGGTTTATAGAACAATCAATGTTCCATAAAATGATGTATTTATCCAATAGTAGGCTCAGCAGTTACTGGTGTATGACATTGTAGGACACTGGTTTTGTACTGTTCAGCAGCACACATGCTGGCTGTAAAACTTATCTAACACTACTTCAACAACTTCATCTCATCTGTGTCAAGTAATTTGTTGAAGCCTCAGCTTGGCTTAAAAAAACTTGTAATAAAAATTCATAGAATTTTCAAGAGAATGAAAGCTGATGACAATAGAAAGGTCACATTGTGTCTCCACTAAAGGGGTCAAGGGTCATTTGCAGTTCTAAAACAGAAAGTAGATTTCATGCATCGTGTAGCAGATAAAGATAGCATTAAAAAGACTGAGGCTCCAAAAGTAATGCATAACATGTCAGGAAAGTCTGGGATAATGCAATATTGCATGTAAACCTCTGCTTTTGCTTTGCTTTTCCTTAACAGGCACGCAAATCTGGGCAAAGCACAACACACTCATCAAAATGAAATCAAGGAAATGGACTCCTAAGTGGTAGATGACAAATGGATAATTTTTAAAGAAAAAAAATATCACTGATCTTGTTTATTTTTCTGAATAGTCGTTTTCTTAAGATTTTATTGGAATGTGGAATGTGGATACGAACCCATTTTGGAAATAATACCATGTGCCTGGTTTACATTTTGGAAAATATTTGGGAAAACATTTTACATTCACTCAAATGAAAGAGCTATATTGTGTAGTTAGTGCTTTTACAATAATACATGTATCAGCTGAAATAACAGTGGTCATACTTTCCTATTCTCAATGTTCCCTCTACATTGGGATGACCCCTTACGCATCTCTCTCTCTCTCACACACACACACTTATTTGAAATACACACACACACATAGAGATAGATAGATAGATACATACATACATACATGCCATTCAAATAGCAGGTCAAAGAAGATGTAGATTTGCACAAACTTTGAATATGGCACAAATTTATAAATGATTAAAAATTTGAATCACAATAGATCACCCATATTGGGAAACACTGTGACCAGCATGCCCAATCGGTGTCCCAAGTATGTCTGGGAAGAAGGAGAGAGGAGGCTTCTGAGAAGGCTTGGCCTCTGACAAGGTTTGGCGCTCGCCCCTCTCTCTCTCTCTCTCTCTCTCTCTCTCTCTCACACACACACACGTATAAGCAGGAACCAGGCATCATTTGCATGGCCTTTAAGCAATCCAGAAAGCTAAACAACAAGGGCAGAATACTTCATGCCAGACTGGTACATATAGGCAGCAGCAGGGTTATGGACAGAAGGCTTCAGATCCATCCTGAATTAACTGTGAGAAGAGGCTGAATAAAACCATTCTTATAATTTGGCCTTCATTGGCTATGTTCACTCCTGTAACTGCTTGAATGCAGCTCTGATGTCAGTAGGGTGGTGAATATGCCTTAAATTTTAGTCTGAACTTCAAAAGAGTTATCTAAGATCTTGAATGCTATCCCTCAAATAGGTTCAGTTTCTTGGATCATAGCTCTTTTAGAGTTTAAACTAAAACCAGGCTGAATTCACTGCTCCTTGGATTCACCAGTCACTACTGATGAAAAGAGGTGATACACGGGCAAAAAGACCTTGAGAACCTGATCATAAGTGTATCAGGCCTTAAAGGTTAAGATTTAAAAAGACTGTGTCCTGATAGCAGTGCTGCTACATACTTTGCAGCTCAGGCACTTTGATTTCTTCAGCCAGAGGTAAAGACATGGATAATTTTTGAAATTTATTTTCTTGGTGGAATTAATAGTACTATAATTGAGTACTTTTCCTTCATACTATACAGTACACACAGAATACTGAAATGTGGGATAATAGACCACCCCAGGAAATTATTTCAGCAGGAGAATCAAAGGAGGAGCCACACGGCCACATAATACTTGTGTGCCCAAAAGAATATCATCCCAATTGTGTCCCAACTTGAGCTACATGTGGATTATATTTCCATGGAACAGCTTTTGCAGTACTGTCAGTGCTTGAGCAACATGTAGGCCAGGGCCCTGACGAAAGGAGGGATGCCTAGAGGAATGCACTGGAAACACAACCCCCCTCCCAACATTTTGAATAAAAGTCAGTGTGGGCATGGGCTGAGAGCAGCAGCCATTCATGGATCTGGCACTGTGTTCTGAATCTGCCTCCTTGGTCCCTGGGCCATGGGAGGCTGAGGGCCAGCCAGAAATTAGAGAGTTCAATTGTACCTGATGTCAATCTCTCTACCATATGAACTATACCCATGGAGATAAAGGGCACCCTTAATGTATTTGCTAAAAACCTTTTCACTGCTTATGTCAGACTATAAAGCATCACATACAGTGATGTTACCGTATAAATAATGTATGGTCTTACCAGCTACAAAATTTAATCAATAATTTAGAAGGGGCTATTGGACTCTCCAGGTGATCCAGCTACGAATTTGAGGGGATCTTATGCTTAAGTTGCCTAGTTATCTTTTCTTGTTAGTGCGCTAAAAATTATTACTATCATAACTTGCTACACATATCTATGCTTCTTTTATAAATGGAAGCACGCTGCACTGTATTGTCATATCTTTCCAGAGCAAATTATGGGAAATAACCATTTGTCTTCATTGCAGACACTTTCTTATGTATGGTAGAAAACAAACCACTTTTCAACAACTGCACAGAGGCACCATTAAAATCAGATTTACAGTAAACAGAACCTGCAGCTGGGGTAAAACACTAACTGTTAGTATTTTAATTATCAGTGATGCTTTTGGAGGTCTAACATCTGCTCACAGCCAAATGACAGCAGCTGCTTGTGTACACTTAAAACAATGTGAATTTTGTCTATAAATATTAAAACATATTGTATGTTGTGTGTTCACTGCCACTACACTCCTGTTAAGCTAGTCATGTCTATAGGGCATTTAAAACTCTTTCTTTCTTGTGGCAAATTCACAAAGGCCTGACCCTTTCAAAAGAATGAGAGTCAAAGACAGCAAAAATTCTAGAGCCTGTAAATTGAAAATGTTTAGAGATAGTAGTAGAGGTCACTCCACTATCAAAATACTGCCACTAAAATGCTTGGAAAACATCAGCAATAAGTTCGGCTCATTCTGCTCCCAAGCAGCTTCAAGGACGGGACTCCTTAGAGTACAAAAGCAGAAGGCTGAATTGAGTAAGAATTTGAGAATTTTAGCACATAAATTGCAGTCCATAGCATCATGGAGTTTAAGAATATGTTCTGCTACAAATTACCAAAAACTATTTTTATAATTTGGTATTGCTAGTTCAAATTTTTAACAGTGAACTGAAAAATACATTTATACTGAGCTACAGTGAGAACTTTAAAACAATGTCAGGATGTGACAGAATCAGTTTTGATTCAGTTAACAAAAACTATTTTGTTGATTAGTTTTTGTCAAAGTTTTTTGCCTTTGCATTGCTAAAATGACTATTTTTGCATATAACTTTTCATAGTTTTGGCTCAAGTAATAGTAAAATCAGTTCAATATATATTTTAAAACCTATACAATAAAATAAAAAAACAACCATCAATAACAAAACAATTATATAAGTTTAGGATAAAACCCATGTCCCACTCAAGGATGGCTAGAACTGTAGTCTAAAACCAAATGGGCATGCTTGGACCTCTCTAGGAAGACAGTTCCACAAAAGGCTATAACCACTAAGCATGTCCTGGAAACACATGGCAATGCTGGCACTTGCAAAATGACCTAAGTACATACAGACATTTAGAACAGCAGGGGAATGTACCCAAAATATTCTGGACCAAAGCACACAAATAGCCCTCTGAATTATGCTCAGAAACATATTGGGAACCAAAGTAGAATTAGAACTGATAATGAAGGCTGCTTCATGACTTGGGTTAGGTCAGCACACAGCAGCTTTTAGCATAGATATAATGTTTCCTGCTGTAGGCAGCCTGCTCCATTCTGAACCAAACTGATGTTATGAAACAGTCTTCAACACCAGTTTGAATTCAGCACAGAATGTGTTCCAGTATTTCGTAAGACTACTTGTTCCACCTAAACCTACACTGAGGTCATGCTACCATTTCTAGGTGGAATACAAGAAAAAAACAAAAGGAATCAGATCATGGTGTAGCCTGGACCATCTTTGTTCACAGAGTCTCTAGTAGCATGTATTGCAATGAGTCTAAATGAGGCTATCCTTAAAACTAGAAGCTTCAGCTGATGCAGACTGTTTCCTTAAGGTAAATTCTTCAATTTTCCAGAGTCATAAGTCTAGAAAAAAATATCCCTGTTTTCATAGGACTTGGAAGAAGTGTCATGCTTTTGTTCTCCAGCAGTTGATTCTACTTTATATTGATCTCTGGTGTTTGGTTTATCTAAGATTTAAATAAACAACCTACAGCAATCAGTAGAAAATAGATTTGAGGTAATTATTTGACTGGACATTATGTTAGCAATATAGATTTTTATGATATTTGCTTTGCTATCATTGTGAGTTACACCAAACAAAGGAATAAAGTGGGACATAGATTTTTGAATAAATGCATGGATAAATTATTATGATTCACAAATAATAAGCTAATGGAAGCTGACACTATGTGATTACCTCCAGGGCAGTCCAACTGCACAAATAAAGACTCACATGGCAGAGAAATATTTTTAGGAGAGTCATAGTGAAAAAGGCATGCTATGCAAGAATTGCACCCACACAGGCTCTGTGATACTGCAAGGATTCTGGGGACAACCTCAGACACCTAAGGTGGCAAAATATCATAGGACAGCCTAGATTATCGTCTCAGATCATGAAAATCAGGGCAAAGAATATTTTGTACATAGCTGGCACCTGGAATCAGATGATATTCAAAAATTTAAAATTTCAGCAGTACAGAACGATCATGAAGGAACTATTGGGGCAAAATATTACAAAATGGAAGTTCACATAATGTTAATATTTTCATCATGTAACTGATGATGACAGGGATTTGGGTATTATTACGTTTTAGATTACATTATGATTTTAGATTTTTGTTCACTGTGGGTTTTTTATAGGTTTCCTAGAATGTTTATAAATTAGGCAAAAATGTCAAGAAATGTCAAAAGCCCAAAATCATACAGACCAAAATGAATCTTCATGCCATCTAGTAATTTGGTACCATTTTAGTCATACATAGCTCAAACAGTTAGGGAACATGATGCCTTCTGGAACACTTTGACCAATCATTCTGAAAGATTTGAAATCTAAAAATCGGATTTTCCTTTCAGTAATGTAGGTTAAGTGAGTCCCCGATTCCTAAAGAACTACTACATTCTCCAGGTCAGTCATCAACAGTCAGGGCTGATTCAGGGCACATCCAGACAGAGTAAAAAAAAAAAAACCCTAGAAAGTCCCAAATTGTGTTCCTGTTCCTTCTTATTTCATTTTGGAGGTCTATTCACATTTTGTTTATCCCAGAATATTTTCTGTCAGATCCCAGTATGATCAGAAACTTTTTTATACTAACTCCCCAGGTAGGTAAAAACCAGAAAGAACAGGAACAAAACCAGGGAATTTTCAACTGGACTGGATGCACGCTTATTTGTTCAGTTCAAAGGAGACCAAATCTGAACAGATCAACAGAAAGTGAAACTGGAATGTAGACACTACAATCAAGCAGGTACTAATGTTGCATATCCATAGTTAAAGTAACAACCTTTCTGCACTACACTGTTATAGTGCTATTATTCCACTTCCAACCTCCAGTGGAATTCTGGGGTTTGTAGTTTACTGAAAACAAAGAGCTCTCTGCCTGAGAATCCTAAATTTCTCTCCCTAAAGTGCAAACTCCAGGATTGCTCAGGATGTTGAAAGTGGAATAAAAAAATACTATGACAGTGTAGTATGGAAAGGCCCTAAGTGGTCTTTGTGTAATGGATGCTCATCACTTAAATACCACTATATCATGTTACTCTGAATTTGTGAAACAACAGTGTGAAAGGAAAGAAGGTCTATGCATAACTTTTCTATACAGCAGTATTCTCAGTGCCTTCCATTTTCTCTGGAAGCAGTTCTCACATTCTGAGTCAGTGATGAGCAACCTAGTGATGCACTTGCACTTGCGAATGAGCTCTTAATTTCCAGGGAAGATGCAGCAATATTCTGATTGGGTACTAAGAAACAATATATGCTTTGCTACAGTTAACTACCCAATTAACTTTTGTCAACAGTGTGTTTCTCAACTAAAAACACTGTCGAGTGTGTGAGGCTTTGCTGCCTTACTTTGCTACCTGACAAAGCATTAGGAATAGCTGCCAATCAAATGGAGAAAGAAGGGGAGCTGATTTTCTAGCGTCAGTAGTGAACAATCCTTGCCAACTTGTCATGTCTTTTCACTGCCAGTCAGTGAAATGTGGTGCTTAAACACATTCGTTAACACTGACATGCTGTTAAACACCACTTAGAAGCTTGTTTCAAATGAATTCATCACCTTTAAGAAGCAAATTCACTGGAGATGGTCACACATAGCAGGGTTTTGGTTGACCACAACCAACAGGCAAAAATATCAGGAACAAGTAGTACTACTGTTTTTTTAAAATGTATGTTGCCTTTTGCAGTTTGTCTTCGCTGATCCAGTCCTGGTTACCAACTGCACTGTGCACTGCGCACTATGTACAAATTATGCCTACTTTAATTCCATTAAATAAGGACTGCACAGTTGTCAAGGAGGTGGGACCTGGCCTCTTTTGAACCCTAGTTTAGGTAGAGTGTCACAAGCCACTGATGTGGTAGTCAAAAGGTCCAGCAAAATGCACTGTTTTCCAAAATTTGATTCTGTTGCTCCTTTTGAACAATTTTTTTAAAAAAATAAACTACAAATTTAGCAATGTGTATAACCAGCCATACCATAAGCTATATCATTTCCAACCTGGTGTCCCTCAGATGTATTCAGTAACAATTCTCATTAGCTCCAGTCACTAAAGCTAAGAATTAGGATTGATGGGAATTATAGGCTAACACTTTTAGAGGGAACCAGGTTGTGGAAGGCTAGTATCTATTTTATGTCATCTCTGTTTCATTGTGGTTATTTTAATATTATTAATACTACTAATATTATTGATCCTTCTTAACTTTATGGTTACTGTATTTGCTGGCATATAAGTATCACTTTCTTCCCAGAAAAATACTATGTGAAAATGGAGTGCATCTTATACGCTGGTGTGTTGTATACATCAGCAAATAGTATTTGCCAGTGTATAAATGGGGTGTGTTTTATACACCCAGCATCTTACATGCTGGCAAATACGGTACATAACATATGATTTTTGGGTCATGACTGTATTTTTGTGTTCTTAATTTAAAATCAAAGCTAGTATTGGCTTCATACCATTAATTCTTGTGACCAAAGAATACACAACAAGTTTAACTAAAGGATGTTCAGGTTCCAATTGCTAAATGATAGTTTAGGACATGGTGGACTATCATAATTGGTCTGTCTCCACTTCCTCCTCCTAAACTGCTATTAGCCATACAGTGGACAAAAGACAGGTACAGAATAGGTACTGCTGTAATTAATAATGGCTGGGAAGGGGAGGGTAGATAAGCCAAAGGAGAAAGGAAGAGTGGAAAGAGTTCAAACTCTTGCCCTCCAAATGCTGCTTCCCCAGTTTTAAAAGCAACTACAGAGAGTGCTAATGTCAAATAAGAAAGGGATCTATCCACCCGACAAGACTATGGCATCACTTCCATTCATTTCAATGGATGGAGTGTTCTCAGCAGCCTTGAATTATATCCAATTTAGGTAGGGACAGAAAACACAAGTGTATTTAAGATGCAATTGTGTTTTAAGCATCATCTATCTCTTGCCCAGTGACTGTTTCCACTCAGAGATTAAAAGGTACAGGCTGAGAAATTCCTTTTCTCTGTCCTTGTTTATTTGTTCTGTTCAATACGTAGATGCTGTGGTTATCAATACTTTGCCATCATAAACCACCACAGTTTGAAGATAGAACAGAACATGGCTGCTCACTTATGAGCAGAAGAACTTCTGAATGAAAGTAACAGGTTCTTTGTGACTTGGATCGACAGGCAGGCAATTTTCCAAGCAGAATTTAAGGTGTTGTTCTTAACCCCTGAAGTACAAAATGGTTCAGGTTGCCTTTCTTTCTAAGAAATAGTCTTGCAACTCCTGTCAGCAGACAATATAAGCCATTGACAGTGCACCTTGGCATTCTTTCTCTTGCCATCTCCCCTCATTCATGGACTTGTTTGGGTAATAAAACTCTATGCACTTATTCTCTAGACAATATTTCATGAAAGCCACCAACAAGAAAACAATCCTTCCTGTTGACTCCCTTAAAAAGAAGAATTATATTGCAGATCCTTAGATTAATGGGTTGGTCTAGGCATTTCAGCTCAAATGTATTTTTCAGTAAATGTACTCAGTCCAATGTGACTTCAAATAGAATTATTTCTGATAAATTTGAATGTAAATTTATAAAGCATTTAAACCAACTGTGCATAAACTTGTTGGTTCCTCAGATACAAATATTGCACATTTAAGCAGGGAACACCCATTCAGGAACATAATGAAAACTGACGTGAATGTAATAAAATCATTACAGATTCTGGAACTTAACACAAACCATCCCCTTGTGTACTTATAGCTGATTAAATGCTTCTGTGCAGCTTGTTTTTGATCTGCAATCTTTATACTACATTTTAGGTGTGCAGCCTTGTAACTGGAAAGATTGCTATATGTGTTTTGAGGTTTAACAGAAAGTAACGAAGGAGCCTGAATTGGCAAGGAAGCAAGTATGACAACCGGGGACAAGGGGCACAATAAGGCAAGTAGTGAGATAAATTGTAGCTTATGGACTCTACCAGCAAGCATTCACTAAACAGTCACATGGAAAGCATTGTGCAGAAACAAAAGGAAGTAATAACAGAATTGGGCATTTTTGTTTCAGAAGGCAGCCACAGATGGGTCTGTCATACTGCATGCTTCCTTTTTAGGAAACCTCAGCTACTGTCACTTTGCATCACGCTTGTAGACAAAGGAAGCTACGGGCTTAAGTGCAAGAGGGCAAGGGACTGCCAATTAAGTCTGTGAATGCCCAAAACTGAGCCAGCAATTTTAATCTGTTCCATTTGATCAACTAGTCGCCTGGAGTTCTAGTTAAACAATATGCTCTGTAGATTTCTCCCATCCTCTGATTCCAGTGACAAATTGTATTTTTAGTCAGATGACATCATAGCAGCACAAAATCTTTCAGTTAAATCACAATTTTCTGTATGTAGATCCACTTGCTATCCATGGCCTAAATCCAATTTTTAGTCTCAACTAGACCAGGACTAGTGAATTAATGCAATTTACGTTAAGCACACACTTACTAAATTTCCACTGATTCAGGAGGTCTACTCTAGTTTGTGTGTGACTAACAATAGAATTTAGTGCTAGAAAACTAAAAGAAAAACTCCTGAGAGACTGCAGTAAACACACACACTAAATATATGCCCTCCAACATTTCACAGACAAAAACTGGGACCCATGCAGCCCAGCAACATCAGAGTGTAGTCAAGATAATAATGAGGAAATTGAAGAGATGCTGCAGCAGTTTGCTTTCAGCTGAACCTACTGGGAAGGGCAAGATTATACCTGCTCCTCTTCTCTTGACGCTGCTGAATTAATTGTGTGAAAACTTCTTTTGCACTTTGAATTTGGTTGCAGCAACTGAAGTATGCTGAGCACACAGAGAGAAAGTGGGAGAAGGAAAGAGAGACTGGAGCATTTTAAAAGCAGTTGAATTAGTTAATTAGTCCTCATCATAGAGGGCAGTTGGAGGATATGCTATGTATTGTCAATGATGCTAACAATAAAAACAATAGTACTAATAGTAGTAGTAGTAGTCATTTCTTTTTTGCCTCTCCCTATGGATTGATAACAGCCCATAATTTCTTTACAAATCAATAGCATCAAAAAACTTTAAAAAAAGAAAAGACCACATTTGGACTAAGACGAATGTCACATCCAAGGGAATAACTGTCCTTCTTACAGAAGCTACTACTAGCTCATTATTTCTTCTCAAACATTCTTTCTTTAGCTGGATTTTAAGACTACTCTCATCCTGAATGCTTAAAGTAACAATTCTTTAAAAGTGTAGAAGAAAAAGAAATGAATAAAGGAAACATAACAAATGCTGCAAAAGCAGAAAGTCCCAATCATTTTTCTGATCCCACCAGCCCTAACCAACTTAAAGAAAAAGGCATTTTGAAAGTTGGTCTCATGGATCTATACTAAATTTTCAGGGAATCAAGCTCAACGGTTAAAAGATATCCTTGCTTGCAAGTGTACATACATATGGTGAACAGGTACAAAGGAGAGAGTCATGCTTGTAAACCTTAATTTCAAGATCATCTTCAAATGCTGGAGTTTGGAAGCTTTTCTGAAAGGGTTGTTGTTCTTGCTGCTGTTGTGCCTTTATTTCTGACTTATGGCAAATTTAGGACAAATGTATCACAGAGTTTTCTTGGCAACATTTGTTTGGGAGGGCCACTTTTGCCTTCTTTTGAGGCTGAGAGAGTATGACTTGCCCAAGGTCACCCAGTGGCTTTCCAGGGCTGGGTGGGGATTCAAACCCTGGTCTCCTGGAGTTATAGCTCAACACTCAAACTACTACATCACACTGCTTCTTGCTGAAAGTATGCTATTCACTTATTTCAAATAAATGAAATAATAAGCAAACTAAAAATTTGTGGCACCCAAGCAAAAAGCCATTTCTCTTTCTTGCATGCACACACATATGCACAGAATAGATAAAACCATGAAGAAATTTCCAGACTACCAGAGAAGAAAAGCTCGAGTGAGAAAGTATTGAAAAGTAATTATGAGAAGCCATGACATGACTCACTAGAAAAGACAATAATACTTGGTAAGGTAGAAAGCAGTAGGAAAAGAGGAAGACCAACATATAAATAGATAGACTCAAGCAAGGAAGACATGGCCCTGAATCTGCAAGACCTGAACAGGGTGCTTGATGATAGAGTGTCCTGGAGGTCTCTCAACCATAGGGTCATCATATGTTGAGATCAATTTGATGGCACTTAACAACAACAAGGGATACTTCAGTGAGCTCACATGGTGTGGTGGTATCAGTGTTAGAGCAGAACTTCAGGAGACCACGGTTCACATTCCTGCTCAGCCACTGAATCCCACTGGGTGACCTTGGGCAAGTCAAATTCTCTCAGAGAAAATCAATGGCTCAGTACCTCTGAAAAAATCTTGCCAAGCAAACCCCATGATAGGTCCACTTTAGGGTTACCACAAGTAAAAAACCAGCTTGAATGCACACAATAACAAGGGATATTTACAAAAAACAGCCAAAACAAATTACAGTATCATAAAATCCAGTGCTTTTCTCCCAGCTTCCCTGAAGCTGACTTCCCTCTCCTAGCCTCTTGCAAGGTAACTTTGGGAAACTGAGGAAGAAAGGAGCCAGATGCAGGGAAGGCTTGGGAGGATTTCAAAGAAGCAAGACCACTTTTAAGTTATGCCAAATTTTGGACAGAAGTTTGGTATATTTGGTAAAAGGCCTGGAGGTTCTGTACTAACATTTCTGATCCTTCCCTTATTCCAAAATTTTGCACCATCCCTAAATATGTTGATTTCAGGTATAAGCTGATGGTTTGTTTCTTATGGAAGGAGAAACCTAGGGCATCTATTCAATTTTGTTACCTTCTTAAGTTTCACTGAAGTATGTCTTAACAGTTGTACTACATCATAGTTTGTATAAATACACATATAATGGTGCATGGTGGTTTTACCATCAATGTATACTGTGGTTTACAGTGCTGTAAAATTAAAAGGCTCTCCCCTGTATAGCTTACAATCTTATTCTCAACAGGAGGAAACAGAGGTTCAGACAAGACTGGTAGCACTAGTTGTCTGGAGAGGTCCAGTGTTGAACCTGTGGCCTACATTCCTCTGGGAAAGAGTTTATGTTTCACTGGATCAGACCGTAATATAGTAACATCCAGAATTTCCATAAAATCTGTTTCCTTCTGGATCCAGACTATATCCCTGCTTTAAATTCTATAAAGGTCTATAAGGTCTATAAGGAGGGCAGGTGAGATTGAGTCTATAGCAGGGGTGAGCAATTGCAGAAAGACTGGTGGCTAATTTTCCTCACATGTCCCTCTAGTGTGCCTTGCAACATGTCAAGGTTTCCAGATCAACTTCTTTCAGGGGTAATCATCAAAATGTCTTTTTACAAGATCAAATCTCAGCAAAATGTTAGTACTTGTGGTGCAGAGGTAGTCCACCATTTTAGTGTATTTCAGGCAGGGATCCAAGGTACTATTTGTGGCAGGCCAACCTGCATTGAGAAACAAGTTGCATAGACTATGAAGCCAGGCTACAAATCAAATAGAGCCAGAATTGATTCTTTGGGTTGCCAGATGGGCAGGAATGGGGCACCTACTGCCACTACAAGATGAAGAAAGGAGAAAAGGAGAAAAAAGCAGAAGTTACTCTACTGTGAAGTAGCCCCAGGGGTGTAGGGAGCAGGGCATGTGAAGCCTGCCACCAGAGTTTTTAGTCTGACTGCTCCCCTGGGAGGATGGGGGTTTATACTCCTAGGTCCTTTGGTAATTCACAAGAGTTGCTAGTCTCCTTCCTTTAATCACTAGCATGCTTGAAAAAAAGGTCCATATACAAAGGAGTGTGTTGTGGATCAATTGTCTATATCTATGAGAGTCCCAATTTTGTAGCTGCCATATCATGAACTTGGAGCAAATCTTGCTGTTGGAAGCTTATAGGTCCCTATATGACAATCCGAACATTGAAAAGTTGAATCAGGATTTTTGTATGCTGGCTTCTTTCTCTCTCTCATTCCCTCCCCCTCCTTTTGAAAGTTGGTACCACACTGTGTACAGGGTTATAGTTGTAAGCTTAAGCCTGACAAAACCTACTTCTGTTTTAAAAGCTAATTGTCAGTGCAGAGCAATTTTGAAGCAAAGTGGTGTGTTTGGTGTTCTCATTTGCATGACAATACCCAGAATGCTCTTGTAGCTTCACAGCTATTTCATGGAAGTGCTGATGATGTGCCTGAGCTTTGGGAATAACTCCCTCCCCATTGTGTGCTTGTGCTTTGGAAATGTTTTACATTTTACTCTATGATGCCTGTCTGTCTATGTTGTGTGTGTTGGGGGGGGGTTAAAAGAATTAGGGCATGCAACATTACAACTACAGCTTGGCCAATGTGTATGTGGTCTGCTGCTATTGGTAATCCAAACAGTGGCTGGTGAGGTGGCAAATTTCTAAGAGCCATTGATTAACTGATCAGCAGGTTCCCCTGTGAATATTTTCTAAGTGCTGACATTAGTCATCTCCAGCTCTGTCAAGAGAACTGTCACAATACATTAACTATCAATTAGAAAAATGAAACAATTAACTTCTAACATGCTGAACTGAAGGAATAAGAAAACAATTGAACAAATCTGATTTTATTCATCTTCTGCTTCCACATGCACTGCGCTTGTTGCATAAAATAAATCCACTACATTCGTTTTATTCGCATGCAGAGTATCTCCAACTGCTCTATTGTGTGGATTTCACTGTTGAGAGGCTGTAACACTAATTGTCAGTTCCCACTGATCAAAGTAATTTGGTTGAATAATTGGTTTACATACTATATTTTATTTTCTCCACCCCACCCGACAAAAAGGCGGGGGACAAGAAGAAGAATTATAACAAAAGATCATTTGAAGAGGAGGAAGTATTCTCATGATCCCCCCAATTTGGTGTCAATGTAGCAAGGAATACATGTTTTCTCAGCAATAAATAGTATGGTGAGGCAAAAGCCTGTTTACAGAGCTGAAAATATCTATGCCTGAAAAAAGAAAGGTTGGGGTTCAGATTATAATAAACACCTACGGTACTTGTTTTCAGAAGATAAACTGTATATCTCTTAATTTTGACATTCTGCTTTACTTGTGCCTATATTTTCTTTTGTTCAACAGTGAGTTAACTGATCAGTTTTTCTGTTACTTTTCTGTTATTTCAAATATGAAACAACTATTCATTCCTCATCTTTTTTTTTTTTTGCTTTTTTACCTTCTCACCCCAAACAATTTTCTGTACCAACAGTTATCTTCGAGAAGGCAGAGTCTTACTTTTGCTTCTATGTGCTGATTATTTTTTTTAACCTATTTCTATGTATGTTTATTCAGATGTAAGTCCCACAGTGTTTAATGGGGCTTGATGAGATGTATTTGAGATAGTAGTCTTACTGAGTCCATATGCAGGGTTTTTTTTTTTAAAGGCTTTTATCAAGATTCAGAGAACAAAAGCTGTAGCTATCAGGAAATAATTTCTCTAGCTATGCCTGTTCAATTGGGCTTAGAGAAGATTGTGGCAACCAGTCTGCAATTTGGGGGGGGGGAGGGAATCCAAGTTTCTTCAAGCTCTTTGTAAAAACTGCAGGACTTGTTAGTTAACTGATCATCTTTGTTATTTTCTTTGGTTGAAAACAGGCCCAACAGTGGGGCCTTCCTATCATGGGCTACTGGCTCATGGGGGTGTCAAATCAGGGTCACACACCAGTAAAACAGTGGCTGCTTATGGCCGGACTGATCAGCACCTACAAAACTTTCCTGTGCACTGAAGTGCCTCAATGCTTGGCGTCTTCTCTGAGATGCCTTTGCTAGTGTGGGCTGTGTCTGCTTTTAGCCATTCTGATGCATATTTTCATAACTTCTCAGCTGGTGGGGTCCCCATCACTAACCTGATGGGCTCTCCACAACTCAGGAGGTTGTCTTCTACCTGAAAGCATGAATCATGTTGGCGATCTGGATGAAGGGGCTGATGGTGAGAGATTGCAACTTTGGGGAATGTATGTGGACCAGACCAGATGACAACTTGTCCACTGTGTACATTCACCTTTGGAGACACAGGTGCCTTTCAACGGCGTCCCTTCTCCAGTGGGATCTTTCAATGGCCAAATGAAATTAAGCAAAGGATCTCACCCAGAGTGCATTGATTTTCCAGACCTGATTTAAAAGATACTTGTAGGCAGAGGTTGATGATAAGAAATCTCAATAGAAAAAGTAAAGAATGAACATTTCAGAAATTTAATGGAATGTTACTAACTTATATATAATCAGACAACTAATTTTTTCACTGAAAAACAAATGATGTACATACCGCAAAAAGGACATCTGAACTATGTACTATCCCTAGCCTTCTACTAGCTCCTATTCAAAAAGATGACAGGACAAAGTATGAGATGACAGGGATCACAGAGTGGCTAAAGCTGCTTAGTGAGCTCATAGGTGAGGTGAGAAGGAATTTCATGTCTCAAGCTTTTAGAACAATAATAATGGGAAATATTATAGTATAGATACAATGTCTTCAAAATGTCTCTGGGACAGTTTTATTCTTACTATGCTCCTCTGAAAGGACAATTGCGTTCACAGCATTGCTCAAATGACTTTCATTGAAAAGCAATTAAAAACTCTGAAAATCTCATAACTCCTGGAGATGACATAACACCCATTAATCACCATGTTCAGTGAGGTCACACCTGTGAATTATGAGGTGAATTCAGAACTGTTGTTCATAAATTAGAATCATATTTTCAATGCTTTCTAAAACCTGCCTACTGATAAGCAAGGGCTAATGCAATTACACTATAGCTTAAAAAAATACTAATTGCACACATTGTGTGATTTCAAAGGAATGGCATGGAAGCCCTTTATGCTGAATGGCACAAAGCATCTCTTCACAGAATATCAGATAAACACTTCTAAGCAGCTGTATGAATAACTCATAATGCATAGTAGTGTGATTATCCTGTGACAACCACACCTTGTGTTGAGTATAATTGCTCAATTATCTTCTGCTACATCAACCAGAAACAAACTCTCAATAGGTCGGGGGAGGGACGGTGAAGGGACAGGGGAAGCTCCAGAGGAGGAGTCAGCTCAGAAACAAACTGCAACTTCTCACTATCTGAGCTGACCTCTTCCTCCCACACATGGACATGTGTAATTTCATGTCCATTAGCAGAACTGTTGAATAGCTGTGTTCACATATATAACTTGCATTATGCACATATATTGTTTGGTACACATGCAATTAGGCATGCAAGCGGTATATGCAGGTTCAGGATGTTGATAACAGAGCCAGATTCGTATTCATTTTAGTATCTATACACAATTAAAGGAAATGTTGCTATGGTTATTCAAGCTGGCACCAGAACCTCTAAGACAGATGTCTGCTTATGTGACAATTAGCATTTTTAAAAGCCTATGTAATGTAGAAGGTTAGAGATTAAGACCCATACTTGTTCTCCTCACCTCTCCACTAGCCTTTTTCCATAGAAATAAAGCTGAAAATATAGGACTGACATAAGGTCATCGGTCTAGAATAGATGGCTGTGGAGCTGTTTTTTCACTGCTCTGGGGGACAAAAAGGACAGAAACGCCTTAAGAGACTTTTCTAAATGACCTCTTAGGTAAATAAAGGTTTATCCTATGTACATAAGTGATTGCACCTACCTAGATCCATGACCCAGTCTCTCTCTATAGCCCTGAGTAGCTCACCCCCACACCACACACACACACACACACACACACACACACACCGACTAACGCTTTTTTTTTTTTAAGAGGTCACTCATTATAGGAAATTAAAGACCAGATAAGAGAACATAAACTGGTGTTCCAGTTCACATTTTTGTAGGCTTCCACTACAGGTATATCAAAAGAACATCCTAGTTGTGTCATGCAAATTCATCTTCGTATGCATAACTCACTTGCTTTGTCTTGGAAAATGCCACAGATTCATCTTATTTGAAAAGTCGAATGTATACAAAAAAAATTCCTCTGGGGAACTGTACAAAAATGGGGCTTTTCTTTGTATCTGCAATTTTAAAACTCTAAACCACATCAGCTAAAAAAATTGCCATCAAATTGTCTGAAATCAATTGTCACAAAGACTCTTTCTGTCTTTCCCCCCCTCCCTCTCTCCTTCTCTCTGTTATGGTTCTGTAGATTATTATTTTTTAACATCTTGGCACCTTAGCTCTGTAATTGGTTAAGAAATAATGTGCAAAACTCAAAAGTTAAGTTATAAAAAGGCGTTATAAAACAAATGATTTGACAGCTGCAAATGCTGGATAACACCTAGATGCATTATAGAAACAGTGTGGATAATTACTTTTTTTCAAAAGGAAAGGCTCTGTGGACCAAGGTCCTATCTGAATTTCCCTGCAGCTCAGCTAACGTGCTGTAATCCAAATCCTGTTGTCACCTCAACCTATGTCTCTTTATCATCCATGCATCAGTACGAATGATGGGCGACGTCCCATGATTCCAGCAGTCTCCCTTTGAAGGATCCACATGTTAATTACTGCACTAATTATGGTTTTTGAATAACCAAATGAAGTAAGCAGTCTATGGGAGGTACAGGCATAAACCTAAGACTGAGAAAATACTAGTTAGTACATTCATCAATGTAAACTGACACATCAAACACGCTTAAGAGAAGTAGAAGGAACACATTTAAAAGACAAGCATCTTCAGTAATTAGGGTTCCATCTTGGGGGGGGAGGTGTTATTTCTTAATGGCAAGTGCATTTAAACTGTTATCTAAAGATCTGAAGGTAAGCCTGCTTAATTCACTGCTTCTTCTTTTGTTATTAGGAAAACATAATTGTTCCAAATAATTAGCACTAGAGTACATCACAAGCTGACAACAAAATTATAGAAATCTTCATATTCAGATCCGTCTAGCTGGCTATTAGGAACAGTTTCTGATCATAACCCATTAACTGAAGTGCTGTGAGTTCTTGATTGCCACCAAATAACCTCAGATATCTGCTTAAGTTAACAGCCTCTATTTAGTCAAGAGTTTCCTTGACAGTAAAAATTGCTTCGAATTTTTACAGCTGCCACACAAAAGAACAGTATCAGATGGTGTCTTCTTGGAAGATCTGGTGCTAAAACTAATTAGAAAATGTGGATTTTTTTAACCCCTTACTTTCTACAGGAAAAGCAAATACTGGATTTAATTTTTAAATGATAGCATCCTATTTTACAATTATTCAAAATTACAGTGAAAATATTTCAAATACCTCTCTTTGTGGTGTTCCTGCTAATTACAGTCGATTTCAAATGAACACACGCACATACAAACACGCACATAGAGCTGCCCCCCCTTCTTATTTAGCTCTGATCAAACTGTTCTATATTTTCAATTTAATGCAGTCCAAAATCTATTTTCTCTGTCTTTTCGTTTGCTTTATAAGCCTTATGCCACTAAAACGACACTGTAATTTATTTTTACATTGCTAACTAGCATTGCAAAGACCACAGGGAAAACAAGCCACAAAGAGTAGAGGCTTATTTGAAAGGACACTGAAGAACAGATATTTATGCCAAATAAAAGCTGTGTGAAACTTGAAAATGGGGTCTGGGGTATGAAAGTACCCTTGATGCTTTAGGTACAATTGAGTATATTATTGATAATAAAGCAGAAGCAAAATGGAAACTTCTTTAAATATCCAATCTAACACTTTAGTTATCTATAATGTGATTTAAAGCTACTTTCAAAATATTTTTAAGATAATAGCTTAGTTTATAAACCCACAAAGCTTTATGTCAAACCCCAGGAGGGATAACTTTGATTACTGGAGTAATTAATGATGCTGGATAGTAATATGGATTTTCTGTTAAGATTTGAGTTGGAACTTAATTAGTCTTCACATTATGATTTGCTGATTAATTATGGATATTTAGTTATAAAGAGAGATGTTAATTATTAATCTCAAAAATCATCTAGTATAATTAACTAAACTCAAGACGTTGGCTACCTTTCTGCTTGTGGGCATTTTGTGTGTGTGTGTGTGTATGTGCGCCTGTGAGAGTATGTCAGATTCCTACAACTCGTTCCTTAAGCGGACCCACTTTTTATTAATTAAAATATGACCTGTCCAATATTAAAACAACACGAAATTAACTGTTGTTGTTTAAATACAAAATCACAGAGTACATATTCTTTTTAAAAGAGTTAATATAACTTTAGGAAAAAGATGGGCTATAAAATAAATTCCAGTAGGGACTTTAACTTGGTATAATGTTGAAATCGTGTCTTAATCTTAGAGCTGTAATGTTCTCCTGTGATTGATGGCCTTTGTCAGTTTCCATGTTAAGCTGCAGAATGAACCGCCGTGTTGCTACAGATATCTTTATTTTCCAACCAGCAGCAGCCTTTAGCGATGCCAAAAAAATATTACAGCAAAACCACTAATTAGCATAATGCAGTAATTCACTTATAGCACAAAGTCAACCCACTCCCCCCACCCTTTTAAACAGCCATGCTTTTCTTCACTCATAGTGCCCTGATTTGTATAGAGGGGGAAACCTGTCTGTTATCTCAAAAGGGGTGGGGGGAGAGGGGGCTGTGATTAGGCGAAAAGGGTTAACCAGAAAGCGTCATCAGCATTTCAATGTCCTGGAACTTACCCTAGTAACACAGACTCTGAACAGGGATCTGTTTACATTATCTCTAGGATCATCTTGACAATATTTATTCTCTATTTACCTAAATGAGGCAATATGATGATATTTATTGCTTAGAATGGCTAAATATAGACTTTTCCTGAGCTTTCAGTACCATAGTGGGAGGTTTTGCTCTAATCTACATCTTTAAACTGACAAGCTGGAGAATTCCTAATGAATGCCTCTTTTCATCTGGATGTCTGTGTGTATTTGACAGTATAAATATTTAGCAATATCGGAGTCAGCTTGTGATTTTACCCAGATGGACTGACTGATGCTTCGGCTTGACGCTGCCAAAGACAATCCACGTCGTTATATAAGCAATTCCCTCTTACTTCCTAAGAAGCAATTAGGTGGCCAAAGGCAGCAACCCAAAAATAGTGAAAATACTTCTGGTATCAGCTGACAACTCTGAGGGATAAATAAAATATGGTACTTAAATTATTACCATTTTGCTTTCATGAATCACAGGATTAAAGTATTCACTTCCAAAAGTACCTATAAATTGCAGGCTTTCTTATGTCTGTAATTTGCAAGAAACTAGATTTAAAGTACTTGCTAATCAGTCAACTTACATTCACCTTGGGAAATGTACCCTCCCCTTGTTTGTCATTTTTGTAAATTGCATGCCTAAGCATAAATGCTATTTTGAGCAGGGGCGGAGAGGCAGTTGCCTGTTTATAACATGTAGTGCAGACTGGATGAATTATTTATTCAGGATTTAATACATGATTAGGGATCTAACCCACATTTACACTTAGACTGAACACACAGAAAAATGACTGAAATGGATCATATATCAGTCTTGCCACCAGATCTTTGGTTTAAACTAGAAGATCAGATTTCACCAGTTGTGTGTCATGACCTTGCCTGCCCACACAATATATTTTTTAAAAAGAATGAATATAGATTACAATGTAACTGCAATTATGAAGGATCAACCATTTTGCACACATCATGCCTTTGTTGACTATGCTCTTCTAAGTCTGTAACCCTATACAACCAGTGGGGCTTACTTCTTAATAAATACATATACACTCTACAACATGCTGCATAATTGTAACAAAATTATGACACCAAGAAGATCCCATTTCTAGGTAATAAATGCCAGTTCATACATGTGCCTCAGTTTTGGCCAATCAAAGATGCCTAAGTTAGAAGTTTTTGTGCCTTTTAGGGAGGGAGTACATGTCTGTCTAAGAACCAAGGAAAGTACTCATTAATTATTTCTTGCAAACATAAAATTCACACATTTTAGCTATGTTGTTGGATTCCCTATTATGCCTTTAGTGTCTTTATTTGCTGTGAACCTATCCCAGTCCTTGAGTAACCCATGCAATAATCCAAGGGAAAGGGCAAATAAAACATTCTTCTTCTTGACATTAATACCTATAGATTCTATTGTACAATGACCCCTTTCCCTATCACAAAATATATCAGCCAACAGAATTCCTGAGACTACAAAATGGCATTCTTAATGCATTCTGCAGGCAAGCAGGAACAATGACCACTGGTAATCAGACATACATAACAAGGAGAGACCTCTCAGACTTACCTGTGGGGAGTTTTTTGGTGATGGTAGTAGCATAGGTGGACAGGGGACCACCATTTCACAATGCAATGGAGCTTCTTCTTTCTGGGCTCCTCTGTGGAGTTCAAGTGCCCAGAGAAAAAGCAGCCAAATCAGTGCATGGAGGAGGGTGTGCTGAATTCTCAGCTGTCTGACCTGAGGGTTGTTTTTCCTTATGTCCACATCAGTGGTGCTTAAAAGGGAGTGCACCACTAATCAGGCACTCCAATTTCAGCTGCCTTCCCATCCAACTTTCCTGATTTGCTGGCGTGGTGATTGTCTTATCTTGTCATCTGATTTATTTTACTTTGTCAGTGCATGTTCACTGGTGTAATTAATTTGTTAGTCCTCTATTTTAATCTGTAGGGGAAGTGTGGCATGGGACAAGATCCACGTGCCATGGGAGTTGGGCCATGTAGCCCATCATCCATCAGTTCGTGGCATCCCATTAGGGAACTTCAGGAGTGAACCTGCCTCGCCCTTGTACAGCAGAGAATCACACAGTGGCTGTGCGCCTAAGTGGCTTCTTGGTAGCAATCTCCTTTGCTGATTCCTGTTCAAGGTCAGGTATCCTGTATGTGGTGAATGCTTTGGATTATTCAGCAATTGGACACTACATCTTTGTGTCATACCAAGGAAACCTATACAGCTATAACTAATAAACACGGTGGCCATTACCTGCCAATCCCCTGTATGGTAGTTGATATTGTTGCAGCCTTTGTCATATTGCATATTGCCTCTTGCCACTAGGTTGGCAAGTTGTCCTTGGGATTATAACATATAATAACTGCAAGAACAAAAAATGCCAGCTATGGTATCTTACTGAAATTTCTATGGCTGTTTTTGAGCATCTTTTAAATAGCAACAACAGCAACCGTTACTATTACCATTACTATTATTGCTAGCTCACACGCTGAAACAAATGTAAGCTATTTTGTATGTAGTCAGTAATCAAGTTCTTATTAATATATGTTGGCCTGCAGTATTATTCGATGATCCCCTCTTCACTCATTCATTATTTTCCTAGGCATCAATTAAGTCCACATTAATAATGTGTTTCTATATATATTAACATGGTTATTGTTGGGTGGACAACTGGGGTGTTGCTAAATATAATGGGGAAACAAAGGCTATGTTACAAAGGAACAGGTTTGAACTACTGAAGAACAGAATACTGGAGAGAAACAAATTATGGTATAGGAGGGTTGCAAGATAGGTTGCAAGAAGGGTTGAAGGACTGTAGAAGATGGATGGAAGGGAGACACAGGACCAATACCATTCACCTTCTTCAGCATATTGGCCTGTAAGTACTCCATGCATCTGACAGGAAGCTCCTAGAAAAAGTCAGATTTCTTTGATTCAGAAGCCAAAAGTGCACGATGGCAGCAAAAACAATGGAACACATTGTTTTCAAGTTTCTGCCACAAGCTTCAGAAAAGGCCAAAGTGAGAAATGATTAGGTCTGATGCAGCAGCGTGTTGTGTAAACTGCATTGTTTTACAAAATATGCTATCAGGAAGAAAATGCATTAGCTCTAATAAGCCAAAATGGTGTGATTCATTGCTTAATTTCAGGGTACCAGGCGATAAAGTATATCAAGCCTGCCACAACTAATTTTTGCAGTGGCGTGCTATATGAAAAATGAAATGTCCAAGTGGCTACAAGTGAAAAGCTTCCATTTTTCTTCTGTGAATGAATATTACTTACTCTAATGATGTATAATAGCCTGCAACTACATTTAACCTGTGTATAAAATGGCAGCACAGTCTGCTTACCCAGAGTTATGAAGAAGAAAATAGCAAATCAAGCAAAGGAATCTGGAATGTACATTAACCTCCCACATGCCAACATAATTTTCCCCAACAGATGATCTATAGCAGTGTCTCTCTATGCCAGTTATTTATTTATTTATTTACTTATTTTCTGCATCACACAAATAACTTAAGCTTCAAGTATCTAATGTGTCAAAGCATGTGTGATAAATTGATGCCAAAATGTAGCTAATTAATAAGTCTGATGTTGTTTGGAGTTAAACAGATGCTGTTTCAACTGCAGCTATTAAAACATAATTATACCCTATATTCCTCAAATGCACAGGTATGCTATAAATTAAAACAAATTAAAGGGAAAAATGTAATAATGCACTGTAATTTTAATAATAATAAAAACATATTGGAGATGAAGCCTTAACTTATACACTGCTGTTACAAAATGAATTAATGGGGCTGATATAAAAGGTAGCAACAAAAAAGTAAATGCAGTAAATGTATAGAAATAGAGAGCTAAACAGATTATACTGTTATTAGAAAAAGGTGACACTTCTCTAGGAAAAAAAAGACTGTTCCATCTAATCTAAATCACAACTGAGTACTGAACTCGATTGTACCTGCAACTTCTGCCATAGCTGTTGATGTTGGATTCCAAGGTGTTTCAACATGCTAAGAGTACATATTATTACACTACACATATTTTAACACTAGCTTTTGTTACACATTTAGAACACAACCATTTGACTGCCTTTGTCTCTTGTGTTGGGGAAATGAGTGCTTATCACCCTCTTTCCTTTCCTATTGTTTTAAACTGATATATCTAGAGGGAATCAATTGACGGGGTGGAGGGCTGAAGTTAGAAAATTCTATCATTTTTGAAGTAAAGTTTGAGAGAATCTGATTAGGTCTCACACTGCAATACCAGGTATTCAGTTTTTGCCAAAGGGCCAGCTATTATTATTAACATCATTTGTCTGAATCATTACTCTGCACCTTGGTTCAGCAAACACTATGAAGATGGCATGGTAATAAATGACCGCAGGATTCTTTCTTGCTTTGGCCTGTTTTTATCTGCCACCTCTCTACCGTCAGCTCCATCTTTCCAAACCTCTCTGAATCCCCAACAGGGACGGGGCGTCTATTTGTTTTCCACTAGGTTACCACACTGTCTATTGTTGTTTGCACTAAAGGGTACAAATTCAATTCATTCTTGTGACATAAAAGCACTGATACAGTAAATTTTTTGCCCAAGAGAAAACACAACAAAGTTGCTGAACACAGGCTATGATGTGAACTGCTAGTATGTATGTGACGGAGCACTCCATGACAGTGTTACTTACTGAATGCTTTTTGCGTGCGTGTGTGTGTCCTCTGGCATAGTCTAGATAATCAAAGAGAGCATTCTTAGCTTGTATTAACCTTCAAAAATTGGCACTTGGTAAACAGTTAAGTTTTTTTTTAAGGAGTTAAACAGAAAAAACTACAAAAGCAGTATATATCGAGTGACTACATGCTGGACTGAAAGGTAAAAGAGCCAGTCAAAGGCATCAAGAGAAAGACACCTATCAGAATTTATAAATATTTTTCATCTTCACTATAGACTGCACATTAAACAAAAATTTAATGTAGGAAGTTGGTAATATGCAAACCAAGAGGAAAACTGAATCTATTTTAAATTGGAATGATGGCTAAATGGAATCAAGAGGTGGGCAAGAGCACTAAGTATACTTTTATCTTTGCAAAACTTGATTTTCTACTAGTTGTGATTACTACTGAATAAACAATTGATACTATTCCAATACTTCCTACTGCTCAGGGTATCACGATTAATTAAGAAAAAACAAAGTGGCATAATTGAGTGGTAAGATGAGACAGACACATTTTCTATTCTAACGGAAGAAAACACTTTAAAAATGACACTATATTTGACATATTTGATTATTCAGAAAATCCCTTGAATGTTATCCCAGTTCCAAATACTTTGCCTGAGCCCTTATATCAAACAAACAAACAAACAGAAAGCAGATTAAATTAGGACCAATATTCACAACAATCCATTTTAATGTCCCAATATATATAAATACTTCCTGCCTTGGTAAATTCAAGCTATGTAGATGTATTTATGAAGCTTCTCACTGCCAAGGTTGTCTATGATGATACTGAGATGCCAAATGTTTTACTCACACCAATCCAAACCTAATGAATACTTGAAATAAACTGCATCAAAAATCCTATAAAGTTTACGGTTTCTAAAACATTACCATACCTACATCTTTCACCACATTCCTGCCAGAAGTTAAGAAGCTATCACTTGAAAATCACTGGCTAATCTAGCTTGTGCTAAGATGGATTTTTAATGAAAGTTTAATGAATGATAAATACTTGTTTCTTGATAAATGTTTAATTATGGCAATAATTACCAACTGCTGAAAACTACTGTTGTGTTAATAATGGCATTTTAGTACACAAGCAGTTCCATGAGTCATGGGGCTGTTCAAGATCAGAATTCCATCTGTCTAATGCAAACTAGCAAAACAAAAGGAAAGTAATTAATAATATGACAAATTACCCCATATTCTTAAAAATGATTGTCTTTTGTGAAAAAGGAAGCCATGAATTTTCTTTTCAATAAGAAGAAACAAACAGTTCTTGATCAAAGATCTGTTTGTACCCTCACTTCCACATCTATGAATGGCATAATAAAATGTTCCTGTGGCCATGAGCTATTGGACACCCAATCAATTTCATCTATCCTTATCCTTCAGCAGCAGCTCTTTCTTTTGCTATCTGTCCCATTCTTTATATCTTGCCTTCTCATCCAGTCTATTACATTATTCTTATTTTAAACATATTTATTCCACTTTTCAGCCAACAAAGTTCCCAAGGCTATTTATGGAAAAATCGATGAGAACAGGAACAGCCAATAAAACTATTAAAAGCAGAGCTAGAAATCATTCATTGATAAAACAGGATTAAAATCAAATCTACAACAATTGTGCAAATTAGAAAGCCCCAAACTAGAAATTAGAAAGAATGCAGACTTGTTACCAATTACTTAGAGATAACTAGTTTATCACAGTGATCACTAGGGCACCACAGCAGAAATCTCTCTAATTCTACTCACCAACTGTATCACATTGGACAAGGAAACTACTTATGGTTGAATCTATCAGTTTTCCTTGCCCTTATTTCTTGTTTTTCCAATTTTGTGTTCATTCTATTTCTGCATTAGTTAGTGACATTTTAAGAACTCTACCTAAAATCTAAAATAAATACTTATTTTAAAATAACTAAGTTATTTAAATGTAATTTAAATGTATAATTTAAAATAAATTAAAAAATTGGATAGATTTTCATGTGCATTTCCACTGATTAACATTTGTGTGCACAAACTATCTTCCCTAATATTTATGTTCTTTCAATATAATATTTTCAGTTCATTGTTTTCAGGAATGTAGAAAACCTTATGAAATTCACAGTGTCGCTATAAGCTGACAGGTACCATGAAGGCACACACACACACACACAAAATGATACACAATGTACATAAGGATGTAACTACATACATTTTGTTTTTATTAAAGTGCACCATAAAATTCTGTAAAGTGTGGAACTGAAGGATAACTCTGTTTTGGTGTGCATATTACTTTGGTAAGTGTGAATGAGATAGCTCCACATTAAAAGGCAAACTGAATGCCTTTTAGAGGTTTGGCGGATATGCAACTGCGCCCCTTCCTAGAATTGAATGACCTAAAGATGGTAGTGTGTGCACTGGTATCCTTAAGGCTGGACTTCTGCAATGCACCATACATTAGGCTGCCTTTATGCCAAGTATGGAAACACCAGCTGGTCCAAAATATGGCAGCCAGTTGGTAACAGCTACAGAAAGGATAGAAAATTTCACACAGATATTAAAATCACTCTACTGCAGCGGTTCTCAACCTGTGGGTCGCGACCCCTTTGGGGGTCGAACGACCCTTTCACAGGGGTCACCTAAGACCAACGGAAAATACATATTTCCGATGGTCTTAGGCTCCATTCGCTCCTCGGTGGTGCTGCTCAAGCATGAGCCAAGTGCTCACCTCCTCCTGCCCCCTTTGGCGGGAGTGCGTGCAGCCACAGCATCGCCACAGCAGGAGTGGTGGTGCGCAAGCATGAGCCACACGCTCACATCCTCCTGCACCCTGTTCAGAAGGGACTGAAATCGCTCCCCTTCTCCGCTACCGGGAGAACCTCCTATCTGATGGGCCAGCTTGGGGGGGCAGCAGCACGGGGGCAGGCCCCCTCCTCACCACAGTCCCTGCCCCACTCGCCACGGAGGAGGCGCTGTGGAAGGGCTGGGGGGCCGCAAGGCAGCGCTTTTCCAGGGGGGGGCGAGCTGCACCCGGCGCAAAAGACAAATATATGTATGCTATTTAATATCTATATGACACCACTGGGAGAGGTTGTCCAGAGTTTTGGGATCAGATGACATCAGTATGCTGATGATATCCAGCTATATTATTCCTTTCCACCTAATTCCAAGGAAGCTGTTTCTGTGTCAAAGCAGTGCCTGGCAACTGTAAGGGACTGGATGATGGCAAACAAACAGAAGTTTAATCCAGAAAAGACAGAGGTACTCCTGGTCAGTTGAAAGACAGATCTAGGAATAGGGATTCAGTCTGTGTTAGATTGGTTACACTCATCCTGAAAATGGAGGTTCGCAGTTTGGGGGTACTCTTTTAGCCAGCTCTGAGCCTGGTGTCCCAGATTTCAGCATAGACCAGTGTGCCAACTGTGTCTGTTCCTGGAGAAGTCGGATCTGGTCCCAGTGATACATATCTTGGTTACATCCTGTTTGGATTACTGTAATGTGCTCTACATGGGGCTGCCTTTGAAAAGTGCTTACTGGTTTGAGTTGATGAGAACTGATTCTGTTGGCAATGCTTAACTGTGTATTCCTGCATGACAGAGGACTGGACTCAGTGACCCTTGTGGTGTCTTCCAGTTCTGTGATTCTACGATTTTAACTGGATCTCTACCATTAACAAATCACTGACAGCTTTTCAGTGGGCCTACTTGATTTAAGTAAAAAGACCCCATTAGCTAGAACAGTCTGAACTATCTATTTATTTAGTAAAGTATTTCTATCCCACTAAATGTCAGAAGACTTCAGAACAGGGTACAGTCAATAAAAACAGGTTTAAAATAATTTTGGACAATGTAATCATTTTTAAATAATTCTACATAATCAAAATAGCCACAGTTCAACAGCCCAAGACACACAATGATTGCTAGCCTCAAAACCATGAGGAAAAATGTTGGTTGTAAGCTGGTGCTGAAATGAGGCCAACCTTGCTGCTAGTCAGGCCTCTGGGAGCCCACCGAAGGGATGCCACAGTCAAAACGATTCAGCATAGTACACTGCTACTAATGGTGGGGGACACAGGACCTCCACTGGCAGATCATAATACTCAGGCTAGTATATTGAAGAAGTGTTACCTCAAATATTGAGATCTCAAGACTTGGGAGATCACCATCAACCACCACGAGCTAAAACTCTGATAACATAGTCAGAAGCAATGCCAAATAAGCAAAACGAGTCATTTAAGCCCTCTGAATCCAGGCAACCAGTATGTCTCTGTTGGACCTTATCAGCCAGGATGGACAAGGGCCAAGCTTACAAGTGGCATGCCAGACTGATTCTGTCTGTCTGTCTGTCTATCTATCCATCCATCCATCTATTTGATTTATATCCCCACCCCCTTTCTTATGCAGGACTCAAGGCAGCCTAAAAAACAAGATATACATATGTGTAAAGAAACTTAGCAATACTCCCTATTACTAAATACTATTGCTTTGACAGAGAAGATAATTTTACGAATGCTTACTGTGAGGTTAATCACACTCCCCAGGTTCTCCAAACCTCTGTCCTGAGCAATGTTTGAAATAAAACAAATTATAAGGGCCATGTGTGGTACAGAGCAACAGATCTGCTCATGGGACATTGGCATAGGTTGCCATTTGGCTATGCTTTAACTGCACAAAAGGAGAAGGGGAGAATTGGAAGGGACTTCTTTTTCTTGCTCTCTTTCTGCCTTCTGAGCTAATCTATCATACAAACAATTAAAGGTAGTTAATAGTTAAGCTTGTCTGAAAGGAAACCTCTTGTACTCTTCTTATCGTGCAGCTTTTTTAAAAAAGCCCTAAGAAGAAGATTGAATTACTATGTAAATAGGCCTGTTCTTCACCTGCTCTGCTGTGACCTTGCTGTTCCCATATATTCACCCATAAGATACTGAGAGGGTACTTCAGAGCAGGTGCATCTTATGAAAGCAGACAGACACCCACCCACACTCAAATTCTTCTTTGCAATTCAAGCTGGAATTGTGTTGGGGTGGGAAGTTGACAGCACAGGAAAAAACGCTCCGTGTTGACATGCTAATGGAATTCTTCATTCCTGGTGATTTTTCATCCAGTGTACATCATGATTGAGTGCTAAACCAGACATTTAGATAAATGGTTATTCCCTGGGATTACCTATTTTTCCTTTCTCAGTGGGATTTTCTGAGAGAGACACTTGTGACCAATTGCCAAACAAAACATGTGCAATGTAAGATAAGTAGGTGAGGAAAATCATGTGCTATAACAAACCGACATCTTCCACAACTTGCAAGAGCACCTTCTCTAAAGATATATGGAACAATTTTTCTTCTTTGACCCAGAAAGAATCTGAACCTGGGTGCACCACATTTCCAGTTACTGTCCATCTCTATCATTCTTTCCCTGACATTTTTTGACCAACAGTCACATTTAGGAACAAGCCAACTATGTTTGCTATGGCAAACAAATGTCTTTCAGGCTCCCAGTGTTGTTTGCACTTTACTTGTGATTACTAGTACAAAATTCTACTGATTTTCTCAGACACATTTTTATACAGCACTTATTTTTCATTTTGTTACCGACCTGGTCCTGGCTTTAACTACATGGTGAATGAAAACCATTCATTTTCACCTTCATAATAAGAATGCGTGTTAAAGCTAGTAGCAGTGGTAATGCTGGGATTCAGGGGACAGATTGCAGGATCTTCATGAAGATGGGATTTTGGAAGGACAAGGGTGTAAATATGTCTCCCTGATCCTTCCCACATGATTTTCCCACTGGGTTCTTCTTGCTCAGTTGAGATCCTTGTTGGGTAGAGATGCTTCTTGGTGGATAACATATGCTTTTTCTTTCATGCTGATTGGTTCCTAAGGATTTAAGTGTAGTTGTTTTTTGTTATAGTAGGGCAGCATACATGTAGAAAGGACAAAGAGGAGGACAGACTCAGAGATGATGGCAGACAGGAGTTATTTGAGCAGGTAACAGAGTTTGGAGATGATGAAGGTAAACAACCAGGAAACTGGTTAGCACAGGGAAAAGGAGGAAGAGGGTATGGTGAATAAAGAATGGATGAAGAAATGAATTTTGTGAAGAAGCCACGGAGAAAGAAGTTTGAAGTCGGCAGAGATGAGGGGAACTGGAGACAGAGGCTCACGGCTGCTGATGCCTTCATTTGTTCCAGGACCATGCAAATCAGACCAGTGGAATTTGTCTTTAGAGGCACAGGCAAATAAATCCCAATTAAAGGGTGCAGTTACCTCTCCTTTCAGACACTGCACACAAGAGCAAACTCATGCAGAAGATCTGCTCTATTTTTGCATTTTCCTTTGAAGCAGGTTGACCTGGACAGGGAACGATACATGGGGAAGGGGAGCAGGGGAAAAAAGCATTTTGAAAGCCCCTTCCCCATACATATGTCCTCTAGTTATAGTTAGTTTAACAAGGATCTCAGTCAAGCAGGGGGGAAAGGGACATGGGATATGAGTGGGTTTGTCCCAGCCAAAAGCCTGGAGGAGAGAAGGGAAAGAGAAAAAAAAAGTTTGGGGAGAGAGAAAGAAAGGGAGAAAGGGATTCAGTCTAGTTGATTTTGAGTCTGGATCTTCCTGTTTGCAGAAGGCCAGTGGATAACAGTGTTGCTAATGTAAGGAAACTCATCAACCTGTTTGTGTTGATGAGTCAAGTGAGAGGGGCTCTGACCATAAGCTGAGAAAGGATGGATCCTCCACAGAGCATCATATTTTGAATACCTCAAATGCATGTGCTTCAGATTTTAACACCTCTCCATCTCCCCCCAGATATGTCCAATTGAAACGCCACAACATTATTCACAGATGCGTTATCCCTCAGTTCCAACTGAAGTATTTTAAACCAGGTAAAGAAATATTTAAGTAGTTTAATAATTCTTAATTTCCATTTTTATCTCACTTTTCTTCCCAGAAGTTCAGAAGAACTTATAAAGTTTTTGCCACATTTTATATTTGCAACAGCCCTGGGAGATAGGTAAGTGAGAAATAAAGTTTGTGGTAAAGTACTGTGGTCTCCCAAATCCTAGGCTGTTACTTCAGATTGTTTATAATCAAAATGTTTCTGGCAACATTTATCCTTCAGAGAGAGGGAGTGAGGGAGGGATCTTATGGACATTGCAGTTTTATTCTGGTTCTATTTCATTTTAATTGCTTGAGATTTCAATGAAGCATTCTGTGCACCAGTATGGGAAATTGTTGAGAAATCTCCATTAGTGATCTATGAACTATATATCCCAAGAAGCTTTGAATCAGAATAACACTGCTTTGTGAATGTGGCCAGGGAGAGAGGAAGAAGAGGAAAAAAGTTTGTGTTTTTCATTCTTACATAGAGCTTTCGGATTCAGTTATGCAAGCTGCAGTGAGCAGTAGTTGCAAACAATGCTTGATTAGTTCCTACATTAAAAGGCCAGACAATTGTAGACTGCAAGAATTTCGTAAATGCAAAAGCGTCAATGAAACCTTGTGATGACATCAGCTGCATCATCAAGTAGTTGGGTAGGAGCAGGACATGGATGGGTAGACATAAAATTCAGCAACTCAGGCAAAGAGATATTGAAAGGAAGGAGTTGAACATTCAAATGATGACAATGATGGAGAAGCAGAAAGCAAAATCTTGTAACTTTAGTTAGAGGAGGCTAGTATAATGAAAGGGGAAAAAGTAAAGTGTTGCATAATGCTTTCTTGGGAATCATGGTGGAATTGCCTGAACTACCAGATACAGCTAGTGGTTGAGGACAGTTTCAGAAGTAGATGCTGTGAATTATTTTTGTGCATTAATGGAAAATATTTTTATACAGTAGGTCCCCACAAAACATAGACAGCTGTAGAGCAGTTATATGTGCAGATAAACAGGATTAGAAAGGTCTTGGCTGTGAGATGAGTTGCAAGTTCATTTAGGACTATTTCAGCAGTTTGGATCAGTTTTTCTTCTCTGTATTTACACTTCAAGCCTGATAGTGAGAATAGAAACAGATTAAAAGGAGATAAATCTTTCAGAGTCACTATATCCATCTGTCTGCCAAGACCGCAAAGTCCAACAGGTTCCTCGTTTGCTTTGCAGACAATTTCATGGTCCAGCAGGTGGAAGAGGTGACAAGGAGATCGACTATTTTAGATAGGACCCTGACCAACAGGGATGACCTTGTTGATGAAGTGGAGGTGGTAAGATCTTTAGGAGGGAGTGACCACGCATCCTAGACTTTTAAAAGCTGATTTCTGTAAACTTAGGGAGTTACTTGCTGAAATCCCGTGGTCAAGAATACTTAAAGAGAAAGGAGTTCATGACAGATTGGAGTTTCTTAAAAGTGAGATACTGAAGGCACAATTGAAAACTGTGCCAATAAGGAGGAAAAATGGCAGGTGTCTAAGGAAATCAGAATGGTTGACGAAAGCACACTCAGCTGAGCTAAGTGTTAAAAGAAGCATGTACAGGAAGTGGAAGAATGGTGAATTCAGGCAAATAGCCAGGAGATGTAGGGAGAAGGTCAGAAAAGCTAAAACACAGAATGAACTCAGGCTTGCCAGAGACATTAAAAACAATAAAAAGGGCTTTTTTAGATATGTCCACAGCAAAAGGAAAAACAAGAAAATGATACAACCACTGAGTGGAGAAGATGGCCAATTACTAACAGAGGGAAGAGAGAAGACAGAACTACTCAATACCTTCTTTGCCTCAGTTTTCTCCCCAAAGGATAGAAGTATTCAACCTGGGGAGTGGGGAGCAGCTGAGGAAGGGGGGGAAATGCAGCACAAAATAAGAAGAGAAGTAGTACAGGAATATCTGGCTAAACTAGATGAATTCAAGTCTCCTGGGCCAGATGAATTACATCAAGGATATTAAAAGAACTGGCAGAAGTCATTTCAGAACCACTTGCAATAATCTTTGAGAACTCTTGGAAAACAGGAGAAGTCCCAGCAGATTGGAGGAGGGCAAATGTTGTCCCCATCTTCAAGAAGGGAAGAAAAGAGGACCCAAATAATTATTGCCCAGTCAGCCTGACATCAATACCAGGAAAGATCCTAGAACAGATAATTAAACAGTCAGTTTGTAATTACTTAGAAAGCAATGCGATAATCACTAAAAGTCAACATGGATTTCTCAGAAATAAGTCATGCCAGACTAATCTTATCTCTTTTTACAATAAGGTTACAAGCTTGTTAGATGACAGGAATGCTGTAGATGTAGCATATCTTGATTTCAGTAAGACCTTTGACAAAGTTCCCCATTATATTCTTGCAAAGAAACTAGTAAAATGTGGGCTGGACAGAGCTACCATGAGGTGGATTTGTAATTGGTTGACCAACTGAATCCAAAAGGTAGTCACCAATGGATGCTTTCCATCCTGGAGAGAAATGACTAGAGGGGTACCCCAGGGTTCTGTCCTGGGCCCAGTGCTATTCAACATCTTCATCAATGACTTGGATGAAGGAATAGAAGGCATGCTGATCAAATTTGCAGATGACACCAAACTGGGAGGGGTTGTTATACCCCAGAGGACAGGATCAAATTTCAAAATGACCTTGACAGATTGGATTACTGGGCCAAAGCTAACAAAATGAAATTCAACAGAGAGAAACATAAGGTCCTGCACTTAGGCAGAAAAAATGGAATGCACAAATATAGGATGAGGGACACATGGCTGGATAGCAGTACATGTGAAAGAGATCTAGGAGTCTTGGTAGATCACAAGCTGAACATGAGTCAGCAGTGTGATGTGGCAGCCAAGAAGGCCAATGCGATTCTTGGTTGCATCAATAGAAATACAGTGTCTAGATCAAGGGAGGTAATGGTACCACTCTATTCTGCATTTGTTAGGCCTCATTTGGAATACTGTGTGCAGTTCTGGGCACCTCAATTCAAGAAGGATATCAACAAGCTGGAATGTGTCCAGAGGAGGGCAACCAAAATAGTGAAGGGTCTGGAACCCATGCCCTATGAGGAACAGCTTAGGGAGCTGGGTATGTTTAGTCTGCAGAAGAGAAGGTTAAGAGGGGACATCATAGCCATGTTTAAATATTTGAAGGGATGTCATGTCGAGGAGGGAGCGGGCTTCTTTTCTGCTGCCCCAGAGACTAAGACAAGGAGCAATGGATTCAAGTTGCAGGAAAGGAAATTCCACTTGAACCTCAGGAAGAACTTCATGATGGTCAGAGCTGTCCGGTAGAGGAATATGCTGGCTCAGAGTGTAGTGGAGTCTCCTTCTTTGGAGTTTTTTAAGCACGGGCTGGATGGACATCTGTTGGGAATCCTTTGATATGTGTTCCTGCATAGCAGGGAGCTGGACTGGATGGCCCCTGTGGCCTCTTCCAACTCTATGATTCTATGTCTGCTTGGCCTAGCCCTTCTGTATGGAATCTTGAATGACTTGTCAGCCCTATCAAAATATCTGTGGGGAAGGAGAAGTCTTGTAGACAGACTCATTAGAAAATCCAGTGGAATCCTAGAGATCTTGAAGAAAAGACTTTGGAAGCAGAATCTGAAGTTTTAGAAAACAAATTTGGCTCTGTCACATTGATAGAGAATAATGTTCATTCACCATGGTTAGTTATAACTAGCACAGCAAATAACATGAAACAAGGCCTACTCACAGTGAATCCAGCAAACCAGCACCTATCCCCAGTCTTAAATCCTTTGGTGCAACACACCACAGCACATCAAAATGTAAAAGATATTTCAGTGACATGAGCTTGATTTCTTTGGAAATAAAAAGACATCATGTATGATCACTCCTATTCACAAAATAATTGGGCATCTTGTGAGCTGTGGAGATCAAATGGTATGTTGACCAATGGCTAAGAAATTATAGTTTTGCTGAATCAGAGTGGCTGTTAGCAAGGATGGTAAAAAGAATCCAGTTTGGACTATTGTGAAGCAACTGAGTGAGACAAAGAAAGACTGAAAGTTTTTGTTTTTTGGTCATACTCTTAGGAAGTTTTACAAGGATATGTGTGGTGTGTCTTTCATGAAGGGCCCCATTTCTTCTGAATCTGTCAGCACTCTACAGCTTAAACAGCTTAAGATCATGTTACCATATGGGATACCTTATGGCTCAAAACTAACAACTTCAGAGGCTTTGCTCATGGTGTCATCTTTGAACTTCTGTCAAGTGAGCATGAGACACATTTTCTTTTCTGTGGTAGTACAGTGATTCTCAATAATTCTCATAGTCAAAAACTTTCAGGCTCCTCTTTCTTTTGCTAAGACCTGATGATATAGTTTTGGATAGTCTTTTAAAATACCAAGTTTTATAGCTACTAGTTTTAAGGCTGCTGTTGGGGATTCCCCCCTCAGCTTTTTTAAAAAATCAGCTTTTTGTCAGGATAAAGTCATATTTAGTCATATTATTATCATTACTGCAGTTTTATTGTAATGCTGTATGACATTCTGGATATATTTAGCACTAGTGTATTTACCTGGCATTGCCATTGTTAGAAATACCTTAGGAATTACTTTACCTTACCTTAGGAATTAGATGAGGTTGAAATACACAGATTTGATATCCTGTGTCTGAAACTCCCCAAACTGCCTTGTCCAGTATCTGTAATTTTTCCCCATAGTCTCCAATCCAATCTGTGTTCAGAGTTGTTAACATACAGGGGTTTGGTTCCTGAGGGAATACAGTGTCCTTCTCCTGGCTGCTAGGCCTCCTCTCCATAGCAACTGGCCTATTCCAGTACCAGTAACTTATCCCCATATTCTCCTATCCACTCTGTATTCAGAGTTGTTAACATAATAGAGGTTTGGTTTCTGAGGAATACAAGCTCCTGACGTTCTCCATCATATTGTATTGTTCTGCCCACTGTATATAATTCCAAGGAAAAAGTTGTTAAGGAGGTTATTGGAAAGGAATATCTGTTTGGATAGGTTATCAGTGGAATACTTATTGGAAGATCGGAATCCGCATATTACTAGGCTAATGGCCAACTTTCTGGTGAAGGCAACAGACTTATGGCTTAAATTTTCTAAAAATGATTGTTGAAGTTTTATTGTAAATCTATATGCTGTGGTATGCCTAATAAAGGTTAATCAGAATCAGAATCAGAATCAGAATCACTGCCGTTCTTCCTGTTGCTGGGGCTGAGAATTCTAAAGGCCCCCTCCTGAACGGCCAACCCCAGGATTCCACAGAATCTTCCCAGCCAGCCAATCATATGAGGTATTCTCGCCTCACACAGCCAATTGTATGAGGTCTTTGCTTGCCTGACGCAGACAAACAGACAAGATCACTCACAAACTTTGACTTTTATGTAGTAGATAGGAATGCTACATAGATCACACATGATTGTAATTAGAATTATGAGGGAGGATGTCACCATGCAAAAATAGTTTATATGAACTTTCAACAATTTCAACAAAAACAATTCCCACAACAATAACAAAATCACCTGTTACAAGTAGCAAGCACAATTAAACATAGTTGTTTGAGAAAACAGAGCAGCTCATTGCAATAGTGGAAAAGAAAATCTACTGCCGCTTACAGTGGTGAGCATTCACTTTTTTAAAAAAAATCTGTTAATTGTTAGCATGATAGCTACAAAGTTGTACATGAGTCTCTGCAATGAAGCAAAAAAACCCCAGTTTCCTGATAAATGGCTAGTGCCTAATAGCACTTCCACTTGGGGATTGCCTTGGGAGACTGGAGAACAGATCCACAGGTATAATAAAACATGTATTGACAACTTGAGGCGGTTAAATTAGTGCTCATTATTGCCCCAGAATTATAAAAAAGAATGCCTTCATTGTATAATAATGAGCAACAAACACAGCTGTAGTTTTTGAGCAATAGCCCACAATTCTCAGTAATTTTAACTGCCCGTGGCCAATAAATTATAATCCTTGTAAACATTCACCTTTTTTTAAAAAAAAAATGTGTTCATATGCACAGTATGTATTTGCTTAACACTTAAGCAAATCTGAACTTTGGCTTCCATTATTGTTAGAACTGGTATAAAATGCTAGTACCTATATGATGCTGATTCACTATACAACATATACGAAAGCCAGCCTTGTAGCATTGTACTCATAATGAAGAAAACTTCTAGCTGAATTAAAAATTACATTCAGCTAGAATGCATTAACTATCCATACAAAACAATCTTTATATCTTTTGGTGGTATCGTGTGTATTTTCATTCCATCCTACTATATGGCGATGAGAAAGAAAAGTTGGGATATCGAAAAGAAAAATGGCTGCCATCTATTAGTATAAAGTGATCGCTGCTGGAAATGAAATCAAAAGTTTCCTAGGGCTTCTCACCCAATATTTTTGCCTTCACATGTCAAATTGGAGAGGGACTTGGGGTCAAAATAGCAGAAAAACTCCCCCAAGTGGCAAAACATATCCATTTGTTACAGAACAACTTTTTCCTCGGATATAGGTCTTGAAATAACTATGCTTTGTTATGTGAATGGTCATTGGAACATAGATATAGACTTTGTAAATTTGATTGCTTAGGCATGTATCGCTAAGACATTTCCATGGTATTTGGGTAAACAGTACAATCCCCTTTGTGTCTAATTTCGGCTGAAATTAAAGCTGAACTATGGCACGAAGAATGCTTCCTTTCAACTGCCTGAAAATTACTTCTCAGCACTTCCTTTGGAGTACATATAGTGAATTTCACTGAATTTTCCACATGCAGTCATAAGAAGAAGGCAAACAAACCCCAGCATTCATTTGCCATTCATTAGAAGGGCATCTGACATTCTGAATTTATGCTACCATTGTTGCCATCGCTATCATCTCACAGATCAGTGATAGCATGACTTTCATTGGAACCCATCTTTCAGTGCTTATCCAAACTCTGAGGTGTTTTTTTCCCCTTGAATAAATCAGGTCTATAGTCACTAATGCATATTGCAGAAAAAGACAGACTAAGATTAGATAAAAATTGAACAAAAATAAAACAAATCTATACCATTAACAAACTATATCCTGTGTTTTATAATGCTCGTAATTTGCTCAGATTTCCTGCTAACATGCAACTCTTCTTCCAGCTTGTTTCTGGGAAACTATCCCAGGTCCATGCAATGGATTTTCAGAACAGTGATTGTAAATGTGTAAGTTTATAATTATGATGGCCTTTCAAAGATCTGAGTGAATATTACTTTTTACAAGTTGATTGGCTGGTGTCAGTTGAATGAATGGGAACATCTACTTGTGCTTACCTCAGAATGCCCATGGAACTCTGAACTGAATAAACAAGTGAATTTTAGTGATTAGATAATGGGCACCATTGAGTGCCCAAGCGTACCTATCACTGTGCCTCAAATAATCATATGGCTGATACGGTGATGCAAGTGCTTATGGTACAAAGATCTTCATGGTAAGTAATTCCTTCCATATCTCCCATTGGTAGAAAATGATTATATGCTTAAAGTAAGATGAGCTTATTGCAATAATTTATGTCTGATATTTTAAATTGTGCATATGAAGTCCTTGGAAAAAAACATAAAAAACCTAAGTCCAAGGAGTTACTACAGGGGAAAAATAAACACACCCATTCACAGATTATAGAAATATATCTTATACCTTTGGTTTATCTAGTTTAAATGACTGGGAGTTGGTTTCCATGTTCTCAAACAAGAATCATGCCCAGTCCTACCTTGAGACACCAGGAAAAGAACTTGGAAATGTCATAGTTGTATCTTTAGCCTGTGGCTTTCCCCACACACTAGTCAGATAGAAAGGAAAGCCACACTGAATGACATCTCCCCGCATTAACTATGTCCCTTTCAGCCAGTTCATTCTCCTAATATGCAGCTGTGTTATCAGATGTGTACTGATTTCTTGAAATAAATTTTATTAAATATTTTACAATGTGAAGACAAAAAACTTTTTTTAAAAAATAAAAAAGTAAGATGTGTACTGATGTATATATCTAATGAGATCCAAAGAGGTACACTGGTACATCCTAATTGCTTAGGGATGCCAGTGTGATTTGTCACTTCTTTTTCCTCTTTAACAGCAGATACTCCATGCTATATCTGAGCTGTTTTTGAAAGTCCCCTCAGTTTAAATGTCATTTGCTTTATGGTGCATGGAACTGCACTTTGGGAAAATATGAGCACAAGGATCCCTTGAGTGAGTAAAACTAGTTGTATGGGGTTTGGGTACCATTCATAGTAAAGTTTTCATATAAATTTTTTCTGAAAGATCTTCATGGCACATTTGACACAAAAAAATTGCCTCAATGCTCTTCTAGTTCTCAGATACACACACACACACACACACACACACTTCTCCCAAAGTTTTGTTTACAGAGGAAAGGTGTGTGTGTGAACTTCAGATGAACTGTGCAGATCATCTGTCACTAAACCTTGGAGTGAAAGAATCTCATGGTACACTTGGCAAAAATGTGTTTTAATGCAATTCTAGTTTCCAGATTATTTCTTCTTCTCATAAAGTTTCCCTTACAGATGAAAGAGTATGTAGAGGGAGCATTAGGTGAACAATATGTATCACTTATCAACAGTATTAAGAACTTATTATTATTAGTATTATTATTACTATTACTATCATTATTATTAGTAGTAGTATTACTAACTTATTAATATTATTAACTTATTAAAACAACAACCCATGAATTCTTTCTAATAGGTGATGCAGTACACAGTACTAGAGAGCCACTATGACATAGTGGTTTGAGTATTGGGCTACGACTTTGGACACTAGGATTCAAATCCCTGCTTGGCCATGGAAAGTCACTGGGTGACCCTGGGCAAGTCACATTCTCTCAGCCTCAGAGGAAAGCAATAGCAAATTCCCTCTGAACAAATCTTGCCAAGAAAACCCTGTGAGAGGTTCTTCTTAAGATTTCCATAAATCGGAACAACAAGAAGCAAAGTACTACTGTAGTATTACAGAAGATAACAACCTACTGACTTTCAGGACAATCCAATCCTGTAGAAGAAGCAAGTTCTAGTGTGCTCAGTGGTGCATATTCCATAGCGTTTGGGACTGCAACATAAACTGCAAAGTTAATCTAAACAAGTTTACAGAACAGGCAAATGTATGGAGAAAATCAGATTGTGTTCAACAGCTGTAGCTGCTGGTACCCCACTCTTAAAAACTGACAATACTGAAGCAGCCTACTATCACAGTGATAGTTATAGTGCTATTTTTGAACTTGGCAGGGCTGCATTTGTTAAGAATTTAGAGACATCTGTGAATGCTTTATAACATATTAACACATGCACTTCACTGTCGTCTTACTAAACAATGTGTTGTCACATTTGCTGTTTGGGCAGAACAGAATTGCTCATCTTTGCCTTAAAGCCCATCTGGTTTTTCCCAAGCTGATCAGGGAACAACACAAGAAAGAGAAAAGGTGGGGGAGGGAGACCCAAACTAGCAATATCAGGGGCATATAATATATAAATTGCAATACACAACGTGCTTTCTTATTTCTCTTTCTTCACTATTTTATCTTCCCCCTTTATTAAAAAAAAGACTACAGTGCATATCATGTGGAACATAAAATGATTGTTTCAGGAGAAATGTATGGGCATGTGTCCCTCTACCAATATGTAGCTTTCAGTTCATGCAGCAAAAACCATGTTCTCCCCTGCACCAAAATCAGAAAGAAAGAAAGAAAGAAAGAAAGAAAGAAAGAAAGAAAGAAAGAAAGAAAGAGACAGTAAACCAGGTAACCAGATAATTTTGTGCATTTTAGTCATATCAACAAGGCTGTTTATTAAGGAAATCATGCATTGTCCTCAAATCCTTCTCCCCCAATATCCTACTCTGAAATTTAGATGGCATATTTTATTACTTGTAATTGCCGGTTTTTAGTATAAACGAGCAATAAAAATAGTATGAAAACAATACTTCCATCATGGACAATATTTGCATTTTAAAAGTGGAGACTTGCTTTGGCTATTTTTTTTCTCAAAGCACACAGACTATATATTCCACAGATCGGCTTCCCAAGAATCAACATGGTTAGCGCCATGTGAACTGTCACATTAATAACCCTATGCTGATATTCAAATTTTCTGTCTTAAGCTAAAGAAAGATTGAATACCCTGCTGTTGTGTGGCCAAGATTGAAGAGGTGTCTCACAGACATTGTTCAAAGTTTATGAAAATATATGAATGCTCAAATGTCATTGGTTTTGCGCCTCCAACAGACTGTGGTTTTATGAGAAATCAGTCTTTTAATCAAAATGATTGAATACTTTAAGGTCGAATCCAAAGATATCAGTTAATATCTAGAAACGTGCTATTTCTGCAAATTTTTGCCAAGCTGTACATATTGTGGTACATTTTAAAGTGTTAATTTGTGCATTCCATATTGAAAATTGATCTTGAGTTTCAGCTTTTTGTCAAGCAAAAACATATGGTTACAAGCTCTATGCATTTTACATGACGGCTGTTGAAGCTGTCACATGTGCAAACTTGATAACCGACGTGACACATACGCAAATAATTTGCTTGTTTAGTAACAATTCAAAGATTCATTATTCATGCAAAAACACATTTTTAAATGATCAGATGGAATGAGTCTTCATTTTGCAAAAATCTAGTCTCATTAGTGTGCAAACACAGATAAAATAAAGCTGGAAACTAAGTGGTATTAAAACAAATCCAAGAATATGGGTATTTCCAGATAATTATTGAAGCAGATGGTGTTTTTTTGTTAATTCTGCCATCAGTCTGAGAACTTGATGTCTTACATCTGCACTTGCTAAAATAAATTTTGCCACTGACATTATCTCAGTTTTCTCCAAATACTTCAGTCAGTTTTACTCCAAGATTTGCTAACATCTGCTACAACGCATGCCTGTCAGATGCAATTGTTTGAAAGCATTCCTTCAAAGTATTCTTCTTGATCCCAAACTTTAACTTTGATTAATTCTTTCTATAAAGCAATAGTTTCTAGACAAATCTAGTCACAATAGTGTTACTAGGGTCTTTAGCTTTAGGAAATGTTAGGTCAGGGTTGTAACACATATGTCTCTTTAGGTCAGTCTCCCTCATTGCCCCTTGATTTTCATTGGTCCACACTCATTTTACATGAGCATTCATTCTCAATCTTTATCGTACTGTGAAACTTCACATCACTGCATAGACCCTTATTTGCAATCATTTCTTACTCTCTTTTTCTTGATCTCTCATTACCCTCCAACCATGACACTCTCCTGGTTGCATTACTAACACGGAAGTTCTTATATGGCTCAGCCACAAACTTTCCCATAGATTCAGTACTTTGTCCTATCATGCTCAACAACATCTATGTTAATCAACTGGCTACCCTCCAAAGAGTTATGCCTACAAGGTCATCTCATTTTGATATACCCTCATCTAGTAGAAATCTCCCAAAGATTCCAAAACATCTTTGCTACAGTGCTTCAAAAGCAACCACTACTTGCTGCTATGTTAGAAATACAACTTATTCCATTACACATTAGTGTTCATTACTTTTTTTTATTATTTTTTTTTAAATCAAGACTTAGGAAAAGCACCTAGAAAAAGCACCTAGTAAAAATTACACAATCATCCTTGTGGCATTGTTCCCATTTATTTCACTTTTTAAATGAGATGTCATTACAAAGACACAGATTTGTGCATGTATTACTTGCATCTCATTTCTTACAGGCTCTAATAATAAGGCCTTCCAAGTATTACTTTTCCCTTTCAATATTCAAGAACGCCATTCTCAGTAGATTAGTAAATTAGGCAACATGTATTTTGACTAGACATAAATGAAAGTTGTATCTTTTAAGAATATACAGTCCTCCCTCCACATATGCAAGGGTTCAGGGCATAGAACCCTCATGAAAGTGGAAAAATTGCTCATCTGCTTCACCTCCCATTCCCTGCCGTGGCTCCCTCCCTTCCTGTTCCCATGCAAAACGGAACGGAATGGGGTGGAGGGGAGGTTCCCAACAGCCTTCCTTTCATTCTCTGGAGTTCCCCCCTTCCCATGCATTTTGCCCCAGCACAGAGAAAATGGATGGGAAGGTGAGGGAACTCTGCAGGAAGAAAGGAAGGCTTTTTGGAGATTCCCTCCCCATTCCCTTCCATTTTGCCTCAGCATGACATCTCCATGCTGGGGCAAAATGCATGGGAAGGGGAGGAGGAGAATTGGAGGGAATCGTGCATGCTCATGAATAATCAAATCTGTGAATGCCAAACCCACAAATGTGGACAGCGGACTATGTTTCAGAACAGGATCTGCAACAAAATGTTGCAACAAAAAGTATTCCTGTTTGAGTTTCAGGCCATCCTCTTTTCTATGACATTCAGCTCTGTTTCCCTTTCCCTTGGTTTTCCACCCCCTTCTCCATAACACAGGATTGAGACTCTGTCATCTGGGGGATGCAGGTGGCCCTTCAGAGGGCCCAGGGTGGTACCTGGGATCCCCACTGATCATGAAAGCCGCCAGCATCCCTCTATCTTTTCAGCCTCAAACTCTAATATACATCCGAATCCTAGAAATGTTAGTGGAATAGTGCTGCCCCTCTAAAGCTACCCAAAGTTTTAAAATGCCCTTAAATGTGAGAGAGAGCAACAAGATGTTATTTTCTGTCAACTCAGATGGTGGCTGAGCTTCTGGAGCTCCAGAGGAGCTCAAACCGTTCCTCTGGGTTCCTGTCACAATGACTGTTCATGCTTATTTCTCATTGGACTGCTTTGGGGTTTTTCTATTTAATTCCATTATTTTTTCCCATTCAGTTTTTTGTCTGCTTTTATGCAAAGTGTTAATCTGAGCCTACAGATATCACCTACTTACATGGTATCAGTGCTGTTAGTACACAAGACAAAAAGAAGTTGCCCTCTACCTAAAATAATTTTAGGGCAGTGTTCATTTTGGTCACCTGATCATCGTCCAACCAGCCTGTCACCCAACTTCATGGCACTCTGGGCCTCAGTGGGAGATCACTGAGAACAACTTTTGCAAGGATGTCTCTTTGCTAGTGTTGCCAAGTTTCCAAAATATCAATAAGAGGCAGTAGAAATTCATGACATACTGTATTGAGAATCGAGGAATAGCTATCAACAAGTTAGTATTCCACTTAAACACCAAATGAAAATATTGATTTCTGTTAATCTAGCCATATATTTATCTGTAAAATTAACAAATTTTCCATGTCCATAAACTGATATGATACACTCACTTCTTTCTTTATGAAAGACCTCTGTGTTATGCCCCACAGGATCCCGGCCTTGATATAAAAGGCTATTGTTCCCAACTTCAGAGGTTATTAGCAAATGAGAGCAGCTCTTAGCTAGCAAACACCAGACAACAGTGACTCTGAGTGGGGAACTGAGAGTATTGGCAATTTGTTTGTGGAAACCTCCAGATCTGTAGAAATACAAATAATTTTTGGGATGGTACCTCTCCTAAAAAGCGAGAGGGATAAAGAAGCATAAGGACCAAGCATAATCACTGGTCATGAAATGCTGCTTAATTGTTGAAAAGTGTGTGTGTGTGGAGGAAATGGAAAAAATTGAGGGAGTGGAATTAGTGGGTGAAGTGAGTGTCCTGGGAAGCAGTATGGCCAACTGGAAGCCTAAACAGCAGCATTTCACAGTGCAACATTTTGAGGTGATTTCTGTTTATCCTTTTATCCAATCTGATCAAAGTTTGATTGCTTAAATGTTTTGGATGCCAGACACAATAACTGGAAAAAATAAAGTTTTGAATATGTAATCATTGCTCAAGTGATATTTTATTGGTACTCATACCTTATATTCAGAATACCATGTGAAAACAGCACAAGAATTGAAAAGATGCTTCCTTTGGCAAAGAGCCTGAATGTAGATTCGGTTTCACTCACTGCCAAGCAGAGAGAGAACAGAAAGTTATAAAACTAAAACAATTGCTTTCATTTATATCTGTGGCTGATTATTCTGATAGCTGAAATGTCTGAATAAGTTCAGAACGTGTAAAGCCTGTCACATTATAGAAACATGTCTCTTTAAACTAAATGTGAAATTCCAGTAATTGAAGTGATAAATCTAGTGTTTTTGCTGAGGTACTTTTGATGAGAACTACAGTAGTAAATTAGAAATTATTCTGTGCTGTTATATCATGGTAAAAGGCTTTCCATTATCTATTGTCAGTCACTTGGGATGGGCAAATAACTCAGCTGTCAATCTAACTGTGAAACTTAAAGTTCTGGGAATAATCAATAAAATGAAAAAAAAAACCTTTCTATTATTCTCTTGTAATCCTTTTGACAACTCTAAGTTGTTTTTCCCCCTTTTACTTCTGCACATCTCATTTATTCACAAATATATTGGATATGTTGGAATATTTCATTTTTTATAGCTAGTTGTGTGTCACTGTGTTTTCACATGGTAGATGAGAGCTACTTTTCAATATGAACAACTAGGTATAACAAGAATTGTAAATGCAATTTTGCACATCATCTCAATTTAATTAAATTAACTATAATACTCACTTGTGTTTTGTTATATTGATTGTTCAGTGCCGCTATTTATTTCTAGATATGGCTACTTTAAAACACCATGGTTTTGATATTCCTTCGAAAAGTCATGGCAATATTATTCATAAATTAAATCAGTGAATACCCAAACGGTAGCATATATTCTACATGTCACATAGCTGTTTGTAAAATAATTCCTGCTATGCACCACCTGTAATCTAAATCAAAAACTATTTAGTTCATCAGTAGTAGCACAAGTTAAATAACGAACTGCTAGAATTTAAAATGCATAGCTTGAAACAGAAGCTAAATATGAAGACAGTGTGATTCCAGTATCTTGAATCTACCCACAAATGAAATTCCAGAAACGGCACTGTTAACAGTTGTAAAAATAACAGTTATGCATAAATTCTAAAAAACAAAAAAAGTTATTGGTTTTGTTTTGCTTGCTGAATCGCTGTAAATACATAGGAGTAACAGGTGATCTACTCATGGGAAAAAAAGAAAATGAATAATCTTTGTTCAGGAAGAGCTGTAGCTCACTGTTAGAGAACATGCATTCCATATTCAAGTTCATAGATACCATTCTTGGCATCTCCAGGTAGGGGTGGGAAAGACCACTTCCTGTCCACTTCCTGTCATAAGAGCATACAAAAAGCCTTCCTGGATCAGATCAGAGCCCTATCTTATAAAGCCATTCTGATCATACAGTGCACAACCAATGCCTATGCAAGGCCCATAAGCAAAACATAATAGGTTATGTAATAGCTTATGATCCCTGACAACTAGTATTCAGAGCCATACCATCTCTGATGTTGGAGGTCATATAGAGCCGTCAAGGCTGGCAGTCACTGATCCTGCTAGTTGGTGGGCATCACTAATTCTAGTGGTAGAGATGTAATCCTGTAATGTAACTTAACTAAATGAAGAACATCACTTGCTCACTTACAGTACGCCAACATTCAGCCAGCGTGGTATAGTGGTTTGACTGCTAGAATACAACCCTGGAGACCAGGGTTTGATTCTGTACTGGGCCATGGAAACCCACTGGGTGATTTTGGGAATGTCAAGCACTCTCAGCCTCTGAAAACCTTGTAGTGGTCATGATAAGTTGGAAATGTCTGGAAGGCACACAGCAACAACATAAGTGGTCCAAACTCACCCACAAACAAAAAATGATTAGTTTTGTATAGACAACTACAAACAAAGATCACAGCTCAATTCCTTTGGATAATCCTTTGGTCCCCCACCATCATGAAAGAAGGAGAAAGTCTTTGCTGTCTCCATTTTTAATTTTATACAGCTTTACGGCATTATTTTATACAGCTCTGTCATGTCTTCTCTTTTTCTTATCTAAAAAAAGTCTAGGAATGTAAAGAATACTTGCAAATATTCTTATCCCTGACAAGAAAAGATCTCTCTCAACATACCAAAACAGCCTGCTGATGAAAGGGTAAAACCTCATGAGATTGTTTATATATCAAGACATCTTCCTAAATAAATAAATAAAATTACACAAAAAATAAAAATTGCACAAGAGACACTGTTTTGGCAGCAGGGTTTTGTGTGTGTGTGTGTGCAAACCCCAAGTATTTCTCACATAAATGATTTCTTTTTTTTTGTACAAAAAAAGTCCCCAAATACAAAAGAAATAATTGAGAATGAGCAAAATCTCTCCTGCTAAGTGGGCAGAACATCTTTTAAAAGTGGGAGCTGCACCTATCACTTTCATTCTTTTATGGAAGAACAAAAAAAGGAATATATTTCTTTTAAAATCCCCAAAAGTGTAATCTTCGCTCATTGGGCAGTTGCTTGAACCCACTGATCATCTGATTGCCCCTTTCTGAACCTTTTTGGGCTTATTGATATCCTTTTTGAATTGTGTTCACAAGAACTGTACTGTGCTAGATGGTCTAACTTGGTACAAAGCAACTTCCCATGTGAGCTACATATATATTTGCTGCAAAATGTTTTTGCATACAGTGTTGTCACCATTGCTAGTAGCAAATACTGTCAGACTTTGACAAGAAAACTCTTTTGAAGGGAAGTAATAACTCGTAGAATATCACTGATATTGTAACAACAGTTAATATAGTTATATGGAGAATCCTTAAGTGTCATTGTGGCTAATGGCATACCCATATCAGGAAAAAGGGTTAATCAATTTTCATCTGAAAACCAGCACGGTCTAGTGCTTTGAGTGTTGGATTAGGAATCTAGAAGACCAGTTTTCTAATTTCTGCATGGCCTGGAAACCCACTGAGTGACCTTGGGTAAGTCACACTCTCTCAGCCTCAGATGAAGGCAACAGTAAACCCCCTCTGAACAAATTTTGCCAAGAATATGCCGTGAGAGTGTCATCTTAGGGTCACCGTAAGTTGGGAATAACAACAACAGAAATTTTCATCTATAGAATTAAATATTTCTTTTAATTAATTTGCACAGAATTGTTCTTTGGTTAAAATGAAATATTATAGGGTTGGATGGGTTGTATCTATAGTAATAAAACTAGGGCTGTTTAATGTCATTCCCTCTGTATATAAAATACGAGCCCTGGATCAAGAACCATGCAGTTCCTGCTGTGCTATACCATAATTCCCTCCATAACTGTTTCCCCTATCTCAATGTACTCATATTTTGGATCTAGGGATGTGGGTTGAAAGGTTGTTTTTTTTTTAAAATGGTGCCAGTTGGATTAGAAACATATTAAATATACAAAGAAGATTAAGCAACTATTAATCATTTAATATGGAAATATAAAATGTTCTGCTGTGAAACATGACACCTTTTGCGAGGGGAAAAAAGCAAGCACATTTCCTATAAGCCTTATCTGAATTTGCATACAACATATTTTTCTGAAATTGCTCACATGCCACTGAATCTATTTTTCTTTTTAAGTCATGCATGAAATATGCATCGCTACTCCCACACAGAGGTTCTGCTTCATAGGTGAACTGTAGGTAAGTTCTGTTCTCTACCAAATAAATATCCTAAACACAGAACAACTAAGTTTAAAAAAACCTCAACTATTGACGTTATATACAGTCATATTTCACCATTACCATTTATTGTTTGTATTTTAATAATATTGTTGCCAAATCCCACATATTCTTAAGAAAGAAAATAACAGAACTAGTAATGTGCGTTGAAAACATTTGTTTTTAAAATTTTAACATATCATAAGCATGAAATTATAAATATAACATGGTCTTTTACAATTTTGCATATTTGACCTCCAGATGTTGTAAGGAGTTATGAGAACATTTTCTTGTACTAAAGATATGGATAAATAGCATAAATGAGTAATAGGGTTTTTTTGTTTGAAGAATTTATTCAAATGTATTGATTTTGTTTATTGTAAACTTTGAGTACTTACTCTGTTACCCTCCCCATCTTGCGGGATAGCAAGATTGGTAGAGAATAGCATTTTTATATAAATTGAACATACTTATGACTGGAAAATGCATAATCGAAGCAATGTGATCTGAGACATGCCAGTGCTCAGTGGAGAGCTGTCGCCAGGTCAGACTGACCTGAGAGATAGCCAGCCCATAAAGTTCAAAGAGGATTAGGCAGAAAAACCCTGGCACAGGAGTTCAAGCAAATCTCTCTTCCAATCTCAGATCTCTGCATTTCCAAAACAAGTCTGAGGAGACAATCAGAGACCATCCCGTTTGATCTCAACAAGACTTTTCCTAGACCCTCCCTGTTGGTCTAAACTAAAGATTATCATGATTCCCATAGATTCTGTCAGTCTGGTGTCAAAGCAATCTTCTACCCCAGAACCCTTTGGTCAGTCTCATGGGTACGTTTTTAAGCTTGGCCAGAACACCCCTTCAAAGTGTGGAAAAGGGTATTTAAATTTTTGTTCCAGCAATTTGCAGTACTTAACAGGTAGCATTTTGCATGTAAAACACAGCATTCAAACTGTTAGTCTGTACTACTCTCAGACAATGTCTGCGTCCCTTTTCTTCTTGTGTGTCATTTCCAATAAAACATTTTGCTTATTTTTAAACTGAAGCCTCTCTATAGTCAGTATTGCTAAACATAAGGGAAATGATCCTGCCATTATCTTCCTCTCATAGGTTTCCTTTGAGCTGCAATTTCCTCAAAATTCCCTAAAATTCCAATGAGACGCTGGCATTGCAGGTAAGTCCTAAAGTCCTCCATCTCTTAGCGTAACAATTCAGCCTTTATTATTTACTCATTATTCCTCTTGCTGTTGTTGTGTGCCTTCACAGCATTAAACTTTATTACATTCCAAATAATTTTGCCTGTCTCTTGTAAGTATCTCTTATTGTCTGCCTTCAACCTGTGATCATAAGAGGGACTAGTTTTCTTGGCAAGGTTTGTTCAGAGAGGGTTTGCCTTTGTCCTCCTCTTGAGAATGTGTCTTGCCTAAACTCAGCCAATGACCTTCTATGGCTGAGTGGGGATTTGAACACATGTCTTCCAGAGTTCTAGTCCAACACTCAAACCACTACACCATTCTGGCTTCTCATTATACCTCCTGCATCAACACAAATGAAATTTGTCTTTAAGAATCTGACACAATGCCTGTTAAAATTATTTGTATCCCTGAGCAACATTCTTAGTTCTGATGCACTACTATACTATCACATATGTTTGCACAAGTATCAGACAGTGGCCTCTTTTGGCTAGTTTACTATGCTGTTTGATAATATCTTATACATTATGGGTTTCTCATATCCTTTAATCCTAACCAAGTATGTTGCAGAGGGCAACAAAATAGTATTTTTAAAAGACCACCCCACACTACATGCAAGAGATCATGAACAGCTAAGATCAATTAATTTGTTTCTAGATAAGCCCTAGATTTCAATTCACACTGTACTTTGAAGAACACTGAAATATACCTTGACAGACCCTTGAAGTATCAGGAAAATGAAGACGTCTGAGGCTATTAGCAAAATAAAACCTTAAAACGCCATATGTTTAAATTATTTTATTTATTAATTTTAACACAAACAGTCTAATTCTAAATCATACATCTATAAAAAGAAAAAGAAAAAAAAATCTAAAATTAATCTAAAAACTAAAAAAACCATAAGATCACACTATTTTTTTTAAATTTTTATTAATTATATAACTAAATCACAAATACAAAACAAGAAAAAAAATTAAACACCATGTGATATACATAATAGTGAATTAAAAAAAATAATTTTTTTTCTTTTTCTTTTTTTCTCTTCTCTTAAGCAATACTAACTTTCATTGTTATTTTGCACCTTTACCCTTAAATTTATAAATCTGTTCAACTATTATAATTTCACATTTAATTCAATATTTTTCACATCCCCTTTAATCTATTTCTATTGTTAATTCTTTTAACTTTTTTTTTAAAAAAACATTGACATCACTTATCCTTTTAAATCTATAAATCACAAGTTTAACACACACACCTACTAAGAATTACAAAATATACAACATAAAAGAAAAACAAAACTAAAACTAAAAAATACCCACCCCCCAGAGCCAACTTTTTATTTAATCCACTTTCCAAAATTGCCATTCTTCTTTTGACAGGGTAGTATTACTATCTCTTTTCAGAACTTTATCCAAAAATATTTTCCAAATTTCTTCAAAATCATTCCCTTTAACCAAACCTTTCATAAACCTAATTCTACATGTTAGTTTATCATTAATTGCGATTTTCCACACTTCGTTATACCATTCCTCTATTTGAAATTTTTCATTTGCTTTCCATTTTTTTGCTATTATTAATCTCGCTGCAGTTAACAAATTTGTTATTAATTCTTTCTTTACTTGAGTACACTCAACCTTATCATATATAGATAACCATAATATCACACTAAAGTTAAACAGCTCTCTTATTCAAAGTACAAAAGGTCATCATAAAACAACCATCTCAGAATTTTCTATCTCATTCTTTCTGTCTAACACAATGATTTTTAAATTCAGCATGTGCTTTAACTTTATCATGCCAAAAATAACCATGTCATCCAAATCTTAAATCATGACCGTCAAGTTTCAAGAGTCAAGTTTCAAGTTTCAAGATATTGTCCAAGCAATATCCAGTCCCTTCAACCATACAAACAACAAGCCACATAATAAATTCTCAGGCTACCCTTGTCTTTAGCATCATACAATGTTTTAAATTTTATTCTGAGTTTCCTTGCCTGTCAAACAAATCTGGAAATTTCTATCTGCCATTGTACAAAGACTATTAAATTTCTTTTGATAGGTATTGTTTGGCAGTCAACTTGACAAAACATTTGCTTTTATTACTGCAATTCTCCCCAAAAGGGATAAATTTAACTTTCCCCATTTTTCTAAGCCTTTTTTAATTTCTCCCCAGAGTTCTTCATAATTGTTTTGAAACAACAGACTATTATTCTTCATAATTGTAGCTCCCAGATATTTAATATCCCTCTTTCCACTTTAAAATTGAAAAGAGCAGTTAATTCATTTTCCTCTTCCAAAGTCCTGTTTTTAGTCAACTGTTTTGTTTAACACAATTCACTTTAAACTCAGAGCATGTCCCAGACACCTTAATTTCCCCCCCAGAAAGAACCTTGATTGAGTCTAATGGATTTTGAATCATTATTACAGGGATCATTCACATAAGCCTTTAGCTTATACCTTTTTTAACCCTCACTCCACAAATTCTGTCATCTTGTCTGATATCTCTCAGTAAAGTCTTTGACACCAAAATAAACAGAAAAAGTGAGACAAGACAACCGTGTCTAGTTCCGTTTTGTATCTCAATCAATGCTGTTGTGTTGCCATTTACCAAAATCTGGGATTTTTGAATTAAATATATTGTCTTTATTTATTTATTGCCTGTCCCCTCACAAGGATCGATTCTTTCCAAAACTTGACAAAAGTACAATGCACCCTCTGCTGACGTGACCTCAGCACACATGAATGCAAAGCCTCATGCAAAGCCTCATGTCCAATTATTGTCAATGGACATGCTGGGCAAGTGCCTACAGTGGTGCAGGTACATGCACATTGTGTCTCTTGATGATAACGGGATGAAGCATTCATGTTTTTTGTCTCATGCAATGGTTCCTGGAATGGAAGACCTGCAGATATGGAGGATGCACTGTAATTCCAATAAATATTATCAAATGTTTTTTCTGCATCTACAAACATCAAGCTGCCTTTCTGTCATAACGATATTCCAAATAGTCGATAATACTAAGAACAGTTCTTACATTACTGCTTACATTTGGCAAAAATCCACTCTGATCCTCATGATTATTTTGAGAAATAGGTTTCCTCAATCTGCTTGTGAAAACTTGCTTGTTTTTGTTTCCTCAATCTGCTTGCTTGTTTAGTAATGAGATAGGCCTATAATTCTTTGTTAATGTCTCATCTATGCCATCTTTATGAAGCACTATCATTATAGGCATTACTCCAAGAGTCTGGCATCCACTCTTTTCCTAATAACTTACCACACACCGTCTTTAGTGGTTGAAGTTATTTATCTTCAAATTTCTTATAATATCATTCAGATACTTAATCTGCGCATGGAGCTTTCCCAACTTTAATCTCTTTCATTGCTTCAATAAGCTCCATAGTTGTCACAAGCCTATTCAAACTTTGCTTTTATTCCAGACATAGTTTATCTAGCCAAATAATTTTTCATATCTGAGATTTTTTCATTGCCTCTCACACATAAACCTCCATAATATTCCTCATAGACTTTTCATATTTTCAAGTTCTCTGTTACATACTGATCTCCTTTCCTGATCTTTGTGACCAATTTATCATTTCCTGTCTTAATTTAAACAGAACCATTTCCCAGAATTATTTGCAAATTCAAAATTCTTTTGTTTCAGATATAGTAGTCTGGCATTCATTTCCTGGACCGTACACAGTGAGAAGTGCTGTTGATGTAACTTAATCTTTGGTTGAATCTCTTTATAATTTTTTCTTGAGTTTTCCCTCTAAGTTTTGTACTTCATCCATCAAATCACTCTGTTCTGCTTGTCTTTCTTCTTTCAGTCTAGAGTCATATTTTATAAGTTGTCCTCTCATACACATTGTATATAAATTGTCCTCTTGAATGCTTTGCCTGCATCTCAAACTACTATGGGATCTGTATCCTTCTTTAAATTCAGTTCAAAGAATATCCTCAATTCTTGGTTCCACTGTTAAAGTATTTCCGTCTTCAGAAGTAGATATTCTAAAGCATATTTGTTTCATTCTGAGAAACATGGTGATGGGCTTATTATCTGAAAAAGTTTTTGGCAAAATGTTTATCCTCTTTACTAAGTTGTCCATATTCTTAGAAATCCAAACATGCCTATTCTATAGAAAGATTCATGATTTTTTTTTAAAAAAAGCATAGTCTCTGGAATTTGACCAAAAGTGTCTCCAACCATCTAGTAACCTAAAGTATTCCATATATTTAAAAAAAAGGTTCTGGGTAGTCTCCCTTGGTCTTCCTTTATTGTAACATTTATCATTATTAGAATAAAAACTTTATTCCAACTGTCCATGAAAACCAAATTTTCAAAAGTCCAATTCTGGGTCTTAATACATTTTCATAAAATGTTGCTTTTTCATTATTTGGGCCATAAATGCCCATGAAATGCATTATCTTCTTATTTCAGTTGATTTGCGCAATTACACATCTGCCTTGTCCATTTTCATATATCAAATTAAGTTTTAATGTTTGGTTTATATAAAAGACCACTCCATTTCTTTTAGAATTGTTTGAAGACACAAATTTTAGGTTCATACCTCTATTCTGCAAAAGCCTACAGTCTATGGGCTTTTTAATATGAATCTCTTGGAGACAAATAATTTCATATTTGTTTTTTATGCCATTTTTTTTCCTTTTCTGGAATGGATTTAGTCCATTTATATTCCATGATATTATTTTCAGATTCTTTATTATTTGTTTTAGTAAAATATTATATTATTATAGTTCTTATTTCTTCTTAAGAGATTTCAACCTTTTGGATGTCTCCTTCTGGGGCCTTCTTCAACTTTTTGAACAGATCTCTCACTCTCTCCAGAGAGCTTATTGTATATTTATTACCTGCAGACGTGGTTATCAAGTCTTCTGGGACTATCCAGTAAAAGGCTATGTCTTTTTTTCTGAGCATCTCCAACAAAAATTTGTATTCTCTATGTTTCTTCAGCATTCTTTCTGGAATTTCTTTAAACATTATTACACTATATTTCATCTCTGAAACTTTTCTGTGTGAAATGAATTATCATATCTTTTAAAAAATTTTCCTCTGTGCATAGGCAGAGTTTTGCCTATATATTGCTTAGATTTTCTTATATCAAGCTGTTCAGGAGAGCTGCTTGTAAGATCTGCCATAGCTTTTAAAACTGCCTGGTTTAAATCCATCAGCTCCCTTAGCACAGCTCTTTGTTTGATTTGTATTTCTTTCATTTTAAATCGATTATCATAATTCTGTTTTGCGCATTTTCCTAATCATGTCATAAAATAGAAACTCCCTTCAAATTATCAGAAATCTCCTAATTGCGTCTAATGCAGTGACTGTAAGACTCTGAACTGACAGTACAATCTCTTTAAATTGTTTTTCAGAAGATTCTTTAAAATGGTCATTTGTTCTGTTACATCTAATCTTAACAAGTCCAGTTTCTGTTCAAACTTCTATTCTAAATTTGAACTACTCTCTGTCATACATTTGTTCAGATCTAAAATCCGGTTAGAGCTCTCAGATATTCAGACTTGAATTTTTGTAAGCACAAGTTTTACTTCATCCAATTCTGCTCTGAAAATTTTACTAGGGGCTATTTTAATATCTTTTATGATGTGCTATAAAACATTTTCTATTTGAGATCTGGTGTCAAATTTTCTAAAATGTGGTTCCCATATAAGCCTATCAATTATTTGAGTCTTAGAAATGCTGAGTCTATTTCTTATTTGCAGTCCAAATTGCCACCTAAAATAGTCTTCAATTGTTTTAAGTGTTATGCAGTCCATCATTCACAGCATTAGTTTCAGTTTACACTTAAATAATAGAGTACTTAAATAATGGAGACCATATATTTAAGATCCAAATTGTTTGGACTCACTCAAACACAGTAAATCTCCAACCAAACAGGCAAGTTTCCTCTTCCCTGTTCAGCAAGGAACATCAAAGGTAAATGCTTGCTTGGAGAAGCTTCTGTCTAGCTGACTAAATGACTCTTTTATGATATCTCAGCTTTGTGGTGTGGAGTGTTGTAATTTCCAGGCTCATATCACCACCAGATAGCTCCCAGCTCATTCCTGGGTCAGCAGGTTATCAAGGAGATTCCAGCTCTGCCCTTGTTGGATCCTTCCACATCTTTGTAAGTTTAAAGATAATAATAAATCATGCCGCTTAGTGTCAGTCTTCTTGGCCATAGCCTGGTCAGCCACCTTGGACAGAACTTTAATGCTTTTTTTAAGCCTTAAAACATTATGTGTTCTTGAAATGAATGTAAACATTATTTGTAATGTGAACATCCCCCCAAAATGTGTCAAACTATTATATGCCAACACAGACTGAGGTATTGTTAATGCAGATCACTTATGCCTAAACTTACTGGGAAGTGAGAGAACTGTCTCATGGGATATATGATAAATACGTTGCCCAAATAATTCTACATGAGAAGCAGTAAACTTTATAAGGTAATGTTTGTGAGGGGAAATGTATCCTTCATTTTAAGTGCTTTTCCAAAGGAAGTTTACACTTACTTTGGGAAAGAATCCAAAAGCAACCTAAAGTGTATAGTAATTTTATTTTTAAAAGCTTTCCCAAAACACCCTGTAAAAAGCAAGTCAAAAAATTGTTGAAATTCTACATTACTCTCTCCCATTTTTGTACCAGGAATTCCAAATTAATGAGTCTTGATAAAAATAATTTAAATTGTAATGTATAAGAGAGGGGAAAAGATTCAAAAAATTTTCTTCTAAACAAAACAATGGATTATTTACAAAGTTCTTGCTATATGTGAGGAATGGACATTACAGAGCTTTGTAAACAAGTTTGGACAACCTGTTTGTACCTGTGACTTTTAACCTCAAAAAGGGGTACATCTCTCAGAGGCAACCTCTGTCGACTTCTGGGTTATTTGAAGGTGCTTAGGGGTCATATCACATGCAGAATGGTTTGAAATATGGCCCATGAAGAAAGGCAAGCTGCCACAAGACATTATCAGAAAGGCAATTAAATGTTGGGGAAAAGGGAAGACAGTTCCACACCTATGTGTGCAGTTATCAGGTGGCTGCTATGACAAGTAGATGTGAGTGTAGAGGGTAAGGGTTAAGATTCTAGGGTTAGGCTTCCCGTAGCCCTGACAATAGGCTCACCACTTCTTACCAACAGCACTGTCAGTATCACTTCTCAGAACACCCAACATGGTCAGAGCAGCATCAGATAGTAATTAGTTTGCACATACTATGCCACCTGTCAGATAATACAATGCTACTGAGGTTTGTTTGCCTGTTTTGCCCAAAGTCCAGGAACTGTCAAATATAGGAAAACATGCCATACTTTTCTGTCAGTTTCCATGCCATTTCTCCTCGCAAATCTTCTGTCAGAAAAAATAAAGCTTGAGAGATCTAATAAACAAAGAGTACTTGATGCTTCTTTCTGAAACCCTCTACTGCAAATTTTACATGCCTTTGACCCCCTTTACATCTACACATGGACAACACCCTGCCTCAAAGTAGTATACGAGTAAAAATATTTTGTTCGCTTAGTATGTGTATTTTCATTTGTACATTTAGTTACATTCATATTTTAAACATTTTATAAGGAAAAGCATCATTCAAATTAGAATGGTTTTATTTAAAAAAATAAATTCAATACCTAATTCAACACAATCACTTGATTAATGTTTGCTGGTATACCTTTTCTCAAGTTTATACTTAATGTAATGGATGTGCTTGCTTCTAAGTGCAAAGTTTACTAAAACAAGGAGTAATATTAGAAGGAGGAATCTCAGTTCTTTAGTGACATCAAGTCTTACAATATTTACCCTTCATAGCTACCAGCCGTGAGAATCCAATTTCACAAAGGAAGGTAGTTGCAAACACTATGAGCACTCTCATAACCTTTTTCATATAATGTTGGGTATTCTTGTCAAACACTAATCCAAAACAGGGTCTAGGACAGAAAGAACCCCAGAGCAAGACTCAACCTTGCCAAAATACCAATATATAACTCAGAGTGTATCTCAGGAGAGGATAATGAGGGACAGGGATGTTGAAGCTGTCTCACAGCCAGCATGTCCTACCTATGCCTCTCTCCCTCTCCATCTCTTTCTCACAGCCTCCTCGTGCAACATGAAACTTCTGTCTGAACACAGAGCTCTTGTGTTCTCTGCTACCTCTCTTCACTTTCCTACTTCCCCAAACCAAGAAACTGTCTCACGGGGCATATACCTGCTGTGCCAACAACAGAACATTCAGACAAGCTGAATGAGAAAAGAAAAAGAAAAAGAAAAAGGGGGGGAGAAACCTACTTTTGCTATGTCAGAGGTTAGAGGAAGGAATAATGGTGAAGATGCTTTATATCATCACTCTTTTGCAGGGATCAGTCAATCCTCAACAGTGCACACTCATACAGGATTGCCTTTCTTTTTCACATTTGCTGTACAGGCATTCTGACTTTAGCTAGTAAAATGCAGGCTGGACAGGGCTACTATTAGGTGGATTTTAATTGGTTGACCAACCAAACTCAAAGTGTGCTCACCAATGGCTTCTCTTCTTCCTGAAGAGAAGTGACTAGTGGGGTGCCACAGAGCTCTGCCTGGGCCCAATGCTATTCAACATCTTCATCAATGACTTGGATGAAGAAATAGAGGGCATGCTGATCAAGTTTGCAGATGACACCAAATTGGGAGGGGTTGCTAATATGCCAGAGGAGAGGATCACAATTCAAAATGACCTTGACAGATTGGAGAGCTGGGCCAAAGCTAACAAAATGAATTTCAACAGAGAGAAATGTAAGGTCCTACAGTTAGGCAGGAAAAATGGAACGCACAAACATAGGATGGGGGGCACATAGCTGGATAACAGTGCATGTGAAAGAGATCTAGGAGTCTTGGTGGACCTCAAGCTGAACATGAGTCAGCAATGTGATGTGGCAGCCAAGAATGCCAACACGATTCTAAGTTGCATTAATAGGAGTATAGTGTCTAGATCAAGGAAAGTAATAGTGCCACTCTATTCTGCTTTGGTTAGACCTCATCTGGAATACTGTGTCCAGTTCTGGGCACCTCATTTCAAGAAGGGTATTGACAGGCTGGAGCATGTCCAGAGTAGAGTGGCCAAAATGGTGAAGGGTCTGGAAGCCATGCCCTATGAGGAGTGGCTTAGGGAGCTGAGTATGATTAGTCTGCAGAAGAGAAGGTTAAGAGGGGACATGACAGCCATGTTTAAATATCTGAAGGGATGTCATGTCAAGGAGGGAGCAGACTTATTTTCCCCTGCTCCAGAGACTAGGATATGGAGCAATGGATTCAAACAACAGGAAAAGAGATTCCACTTAAACCTCAGGAAGAACTTCTTGACAGTCAGAGGTGTTGGGCACTGGAATATGCTGCCTTGGAGTGTGGTGAAGCCTCCTTCTTTGGAGGTTTTTAAACAGAGGCTGGATGGCCATCTGTCAGGAGTGCTTTGATGTGAGTTCCTGCATGGCAGGGGGTTGGACTGGATTGTCCCTGTGGTGCCTTCCAACTCTATGATTCCATGATTTTCTTGTACCTCCTTGAGCAACTATCATGCCCCCACCTTAAGGTCAGACCCCACAGTTTAAGAACCACTGCTCTACTGTAGGGATAAGAAAAGATCTCCGCCTTCTTTATACTTACTTGGGATCTACTGAAACTGTTCAGGAGTAAATCCTTCTCTGGTTAGTCACTGGATCGAACTATACTCTAATTGGCTAATGACAGCTCTATGATGTTACAGTTCCTCATAAGAAAGATATATTTCAGCGTTACCTTACTCTTTTGTGAAGCTGTTGTAATCCCATAATCCTATTATTTAGTTTGGATCCCAAGACTGAGTGAGTCTTTCCCTGAGTCTGAGGGTAGCAGAAATTCTGTTTCTGAAGACGCCTATGTTTCTAGAACTCCTAGAAGTGGTGCTTACTTATTCATCTCCAGGTTATGAATTCTAAGTAATTCCATAAAAGGGTCTTGTGGTGGTAAGTGAAGCCTGTCTTCATCTGGAAACCTGGCTCTGAGTCCTCTTTTTCTGCATTCCAATTCCAGAAGATTTCACACAGGAAAAACAAATGTTTTCTATTTTCTTTCATTTCAGATTTACTTTGACACTAGAGAACCTCGCAGCCCTCCTTGTATAAGGTAGAAAAGGTATACTCCCATCTCAACAATTTTATAGTTCCCACTGTACCTCCTTTCTCCGAGATAGCCCATACAATAAAATGGTAAGATTGCCATTTTGTTCACTTCCTCAATAAAATTCTATGTCTGGAATAACTCTGATCTCACCTACTTTGCTTCCCTCAGTAACTTATCAGGGCCCTTCCCCATCCAGATTTTTGCATGCTGTGCTCTTGTGTATTTCTGTAAAAGATGCTAGTTTCTGAGCCAGCTGTTTTGAACAGAAGCCTGTATTCTGGCAGAAGACAGCCAGGGTCACAATGGGTAACCTAGCATATTAGAGTTAAATTTGTGTTTCAGTATAGTATACTCCTGCACATGAAAAACAGTTTACACACATGAGAAGAGTTATATGCCCTATGCAAACACACTATAGTTTCACAGTTGTCAGGCTTGTGGCCAAACGGCCAGTAAAGGTACACACAAAACAGACCGGAATATGAAGAGTCAGGGACAGAAGAATACAGCACTTTGAGCTTTGAACTAACCAAGTGAATTTGCTAGACAAACTTCTGCTACAATGCTTTCCCGACTGAGTAGATAACCCCACTCATGGTTCCATTTTGAAAGCAGTAAAGAAGGTAAAATGTGAAATGCTACTTTATGCTTTTGATGGTTAAAAAAAATATTTTGCTGCAGTAGTAGAGGACAGAAGACACAGATTTTGGCTTCACTAACATTATGCAAATACAGACAGAGTACACTATTCATACTTATACTCCTAGAAAACAAGAACTAAAGGGTTAAACAACACATTGTTAATTTATGAGCTTAAAATTTTAGGCTGGTGGAAGATGCATAGAAACCCAAATACAATTAGTGAAAAACATATAAGCTAAGTTTCAAAACAGATCTGAGTGTGATCAAATCAGCTTGTTCAGAAATCAAACAAGGAACAATAACTCTACATAAAATGGCAGGGCCTTTGTCTTAAAGACCAGTAACACAACAGAAACAAAATACAATAAAAAATGAAAATTCAGGTACAAGAATTATGTATTTCATACTGAATAATTATTTCCTTACTGCCCGTAAATCCTCTCTGGTAAGCTGTGCATCTAAAACTCATCGAACTGCCAAGGGGTAAACGCAGCTCCATCCATCACACAGCCACTTGACAAATACATTCCATAATAGAAGTTTATTTTTATGGGAGGCTGAATCAAGGACTTTCCCATGCATACAAAAACTTGTCAAAATTATTTATGAGTCTTGCTGAGACACACAATATGTCATATCAAACTCCTATTTTCCTTCCAAGCACAGACTGTCAATATCTCTGCTACTATCAATAATGTGGAATACCGCAGCTATAGGCCCTCAGCATTTTGAGGTCATTTGCCCATCCTAGCTTGCTGCCAGGAGCACTTTCTTCCTCTCTCTCCCTGTAACTGCAATGCAGCTGAGGAAACGTAGGTTTGCAATCACAGTGAGGTAGTGGTAAGGTAAGCACCAGGGATTATGCTGAAAGTCCTTGCCAGCACAGAATTAAAAAAGGTGAAAATATACTTGACAAATTACAGTTCATTAGAGAGGAAAATAAAGGGACTTCTTTGGCTTTTTTTGTACATTTAACCATCATAAAGCTTTCCCATGTTGTTGTTGTTATAGTGTGCCTTCATGCCATTTTCTGAATGATGGTGACTCTATGATGGGATTTTCTTGGCAGAATTTGTTCAGAGGGGGGCTTGCTCTTACCTTCCTCTCAGGATGAGAGAGTATGACTTGCCCAAGGTCACCCAATGGGTTTCCATGACCAAGTGAGGAGTGACAACTATTTGTCTTTATGTACCAAAAACATGAGCTTGAATTAGAAAAGTCTATACAACAGAATGTGTTCTACCATGTTTAGAAAAGTGTGAAATTTCTAAGGCTATGGGTATGGATGTACTTTGGCTTGGCAGGATTTCCCATGGGAGAAAACATCAATATCAAGCTTATTGCCTATCTTTTCAGTTCACTCTACAGTTTAGAAGAAACATCAAATGTGCAAACTGTGTTGCTTGCTCTGCAGAAAGGCTATCAGGACCACTGAAAACATGCTATGGATAATTTAGACTCATAGAAATTGCTGGAGATATGTTCCTCCAACAAAATCTTAAGACATGTCACCCAAAAAGCAAGACAGTTGCATATGTAATGCATGTCAACTGACGGGGTATCTAAGTTGAAGAAAACAGCAATGTGGAAATTAAGAGGACTACATTGACTTAACCACTGCCATTTCAGTGTGACTGAGATTACAGAAATTCAGACTCACAAAACATTTTGTATCTTGAAACCCTCATTCTAGAATCATCTTTCAATTGTTAACAGTAAAAACAGAATTTCAGTCTTAGTTTCTTTCTTTCATGTCTAAGACACCTTAGGCCTTCAGGCTAAATTAGACTGCTTCCCATGTCCATATGGCCTTTTGCTATTCCCATATGTTACATATTAATTTGGCTCCATTCTCTATTTTATCAGAAGCCCATGCTATTCCTATTGGCCATGCACAGCAATTTCTCTGCATTCAAGTATATGGATAGGACTTGGCTCTGTGGGACTTTCCAACACAATGAGAAAGATGAAAACATTATGACTTCCTATTATCCATTTGTTCAACCATCTTGATTTTGGTGGTTGTGTGTTAAAGGAAAAAAGGGGGAACTTATTCCCTGTGTCTGTTCATCTGCTACCAAAATAAAGACTACCAACTCTTCAATTGGTCTCTGTAGCTGTGCTTTTAACAGCTGTTTGATGTGTAGACTTTAACAGGTGGATCATGTTTAGCTCCATGCTGTGAAGAATGTTTCCTGCTGATTTCTGCAGAACAAGCTGCTGCCAAGTGCACAAGAACAGATTGAGCTGTCCTCTTTATCTAGTCAGAGAAAATACACCTATTCACCCATACACCAAACAAGACATATACATATCCTTGATTGTAGCTCAGTGGTCACTTGAAAATTAGCAATGTGGCTTTCTGGGTAAAATAATTCTCCTTTTCAAATCTTTCAAAGTACAATGTATCAGGGCCTGCCATGAGACACGCTCAGAGACAGCCAACTCAGATAGCAGATCAAAGAAAGCAAATAGTCAGTTATTTAATGTATTACATCTTTTTATTGTAGGGGAAACAATTTGAATTTCTGGCTCAAGCACAAAAATCCAAACCTGCAAACTGCTCTGCAGCTTTTGTACTGTAGTCCCATAAAACAGATCAGATGGGATGCCTCTCCAAATGCTTTTGGAAAGTATCTGTACTGTTCTACTAACTCAAACAGAAATACCAAAGCCAAGACCTCACCCACAATTTTTTTATATTGCAGGAAGCTTTTGATATGAGACAGCAGGCTTTGGAGTGAAAAACCTTTTCTGAATGATTAAGTCTTTTCTGAATGGTTAAGTCTGTAATCTTAGAAATGCTAAAACTCAGTGGGGTTTACTTCTGAGTAGACACTTGTAGAATTGTGTTGCACATGGCTCAGACAAAAGATTGTAACTTGTGCAAAGCCACTAAATTACGTACAACTGCTGAATGCTATATGAATATTGATTTTTATATTTAATACTATCAACCCTAGCCACTAATTATATAAGGAAAATAGCCACATTGTCTGTAATCAAAATCCAGAAACTCAGCTGGGTAATAACTTTGCTCAAGCACTAAAATATAATTTAAAAGGTGAACTTTTGAGTCATTCAGGCCTCATCATCAGGAAAATCATGGGGTTGGGCTAGGGAGAAAGAGTAAAGTCAAAAATATCGTCTTAGCTAAAGGTTGTACAGTCTGTAATCCAGGGAGATGAAGAGAGCAAATTGTTTCTGTATCTCCTGAGATAAACCCTAATAACCAGCACAACCTTATTCATACTAATTCTTATGGCTTGCAGACTCCATCTAGAAATTTTAGTATAACTAAAGTTCCTGTAGTTTCAACATCTAGCCAGGGTAATTTTTATGTACTTTTCTGATTTTCACCCCTTGCCCAGTTTGATAGAAGAGTCCTGGAGAACTCAATAGCTTACTTTTCCAGGATATTGCAGTGGTCCAACAAAGGAATTAATACCCAGTTACTGAACTTTCCATTTCAGTGCTTTATTTTACATACTCAAATCCCTAGACCAGTGTAGAGAATGCACGGCAATGCTGTTGGACTGCAAGTCCCATCAGTCCACATCATTTACCATGTTGGTGGGTAACACAGTATTAGATTCCTCTTTGCCCCCCTCTCATCACATCAGCTAACTTTTTCACCAGAGGACAGGTAGTAATTGGAGATCTCTCTAATTGTTAAGCTCAATTGTTAAGCTCTTGCAAGGTCTGAGCCTGATCATTCACTGAATTGTTGAGTTGATGGGATTCATGTAGCTGGTTATAAATTGATAATCTAAATTAATTCATTCAAGCAGAAATCGATTTTGTAACTCCTTGAGAGCTTGTAATAATGCTTACCTCCTACTGCTAGCTGCATTCTCTGTTCCATAAAGCTGGTCGGAAACAGCTGGATTCAGGTGACCTGCTAGCTCATTAAATCTGCTACATGCTCCTTTTGGTAAATGATATTAAGCTGAAATGTCCTTGCGTTGATTTTTTCTTTTAATTTTATGACAGAAATAACCTAATTTGTAACACAAAATAACAATCTCCTTGGATTACTTTTGCCTTGTTAAAATATTTTATGCATTTTTCATTTACACGAAGGTAATGGAAAAACACTTAAACTATCTGTTATTTAAACCACAAGAGATATGTTACTGGAAGTCTGATAGCTGCAGAAAATGATTGTGTCTTCATAGTCTTTGCTTTATATCTGTAATAAAAGGCGAACAATTCAATTCGGTGGTTAGTAAATAAAGTAAGATAGTTTATTTTATTTTATTTGTTCTCTATTGGAAAAACTAAAATCAAATTGCTCTTCAAATTCAATGAGAAACAGGACTCATTATTTTCCTCTCTCTCTAATATAAAATGCACGGTTTCCATTTTGAACCTTAAAAATTCTTAATCTAGAAGTAGATGTAACCTAATTCTAAATCACAGATAAGATAGAATCATTTCCCTTCCACCATCCTCTCCATAATTATTAAAAGGCTCTGGATTAAGGTGGAGATAAGAGCTTTAAAATGCAGAGTTTCTGACTTGGGACACGTATTTCTTTTTTTCTAAACTATTTGAATATTTTTCTTGCCCTCCCAGATTCCTTTTCTGTAGTTAAGGAAACAATGACACACAGTATGAAAACCAATACTCTCTCGAACAAATTCACAAACCAGGATGGAATTCAATGCATTATCAAAGTCAACACAGCTTGTTAGGTAATAAGTTAATCAGTTGCTTTTATCAGAATTCCACATCAGAAGAAGGAGGGTGGGGATGCGGCAAAAAGATCACATGCTACATTGTATACCCTGGCAAACAATACCGGTCAAGAACTTCTGTAATGCCCTTGGTGTATTAGCCTATCTTTCCCTGTAGAGTTCACCATGTAGCAAACATTCACTAGGATTGATAAGACGGCTAAAAACTATCCAACAAAATTAGCAGTGCTGTTTGAGGCTACATAGCTATTAAGATAATAGTAGCTAAAATCAAAATTATTAGCTTATTAAAATTAAAGATCCATATAAAGATAAACCATCCTTTTAATTATCATAAAGAATAAATCGGCATTGATTTCTAGTTTCCAGTAATAAAGCATGCTTTTAAAAAAAATCAGAAAGAAAGCTTAGAAAACATTATCTTTTTTCAGTCATGCAGCTGGCTTTATCTGGAACTGCACCATACAGACATGTATGTTTGGTTTACCAGAATTATACTAGAGGTGAGAGTGGGAACTAAGTCACATCTGATATATGAACAGTGAACTTGTTCTCAGGACTTAGAATTACAGCTACTTTTACTTACTTTCGAAAAATAAGTTTCAAAACTCTGTTGATCTCCCTGCCTTCTGAACAGTTCTCCCTAAGGTCTCAGTATTATTTATTTATTTTAAAAAGTCTTTAACTGATTATCACTATTTGGCCTAGTCAACTGAACTAGGAAAAATAAGAGCAAGAATACAGAGAGAAATAAAATCAGATAAAGAGCATGACTGCTGACTAACAAAAGAAAAACCATACATGATCAACTGAAGCTTGTAAGAAATGGAGGCCAAAGCCAAAGAGAAGACTCCCTTGAATGATTGCTAATAACCTACTTCCTATTTCTGCAAAGAGCCTATCAGGAGAAGTATGCCATCCCTCCTCTTCGCAGCTTCTGTAACTAGCTTTGGCACTACAGTGGTTGGAAACAGCCTGAAAGTAACCAGATTATCTCAAAAATTGAGGATAGAGAAATAGAGTGTTTCATTGGAGGAACAAATTCAGCAGGAAGGCAGCCAGCTGTTCTCAGTCCAGTGCTAATCATGTTTAGCAAGAAAAAAAGTTCCATCTTACTCATATCTGTTCAGATGTACTTGATTTAGTACCACACCCCTGGTAAATGATATTAGTCAGTGATGAATGTTTGTGTGCTGTTTAAAGGTTTCTTTCAGAGTCTCCCTTTTCCTTTCTTTTCTCCTGATGCTTACAAACATTTGTATTATCCTAAGTTTTCTTGCCCTAAGAATTAGACAAAAGATTTGATTTTTGCATTAAAGTAAAAAGAATTATTTTACAGTCCTTACAGTTGTATGTTTTCTCAGTTTCATGTAAGATAACAGAGTTCCCCAATGGTTTTAAAATAAAGATATTTCATAGCTTCACTGGAATGCAATGTCCAGAATTTCTTCATCAAGTTCTGTCTCATGTCTTGAACAACTGAGGCCCTTCCTCTCATTACCAACAGTCTTGCAAATCTTAGGTATGTAATACAGAATGATCTGGAGTGGTCTAGGCAAGTTCTAGGGAGAACTCACTGCAACATGCAGACCCAGAAATGAAACTAATGGTAGTTTCATTAGTTTGGGTGAGTGAAGCAAGGAGTGGTAGCAGGGAATATCTTGGCTTAAAGAAGAATCATCACCTATAGATAGGGTTGCCAGTTCAGAATTATCCCAGGTCATGAGGTTTCTGGACCCAAACCTAAGACTTAGGGATGGCTCCTGTTGATGTCATTAAGCACTAAACCCCAGGTTTAAACATGTCATTCAAACACAGATAGAGAGAAGTTGGGAAGGATAGAGAGAGTAAGCAAGAGAGAGAAGTTATATTTTCCTATCTAGTGTTCCTTCTCACTTACTTTAGTCAGTAGTCAGATGCAGAGTCCTGAAGCCACAACAACTGGAGGAAGGAAGAAGTTAACTAAATACAAAGTGTTGGTTATTACCTTTAGAGCCCTACATGGTTTCTATGTGATTTGGGTCCAAGTTACCTACAGGATTGCTTCCTCCCATACAATCCACCCCACACACTCAGGTTCTCTGGGGGCCATTTACTTAAACCAGTCAGTACTAGACTGGCAATGGCCACCTGGAGGACCTTCTCATCAGCTGCTTCTAGACTATGGAATAGTCTGCCAGAAGAGAAACAAAAAACATGCTGTCCAGCAGGCCTACCCAATAAATGTTTTAACTATGGATTTTAAATCATTTTATGTGTTTTTAGCTATATTTTAATTTAGGATGTACCCTGCCTTGAGCCATGGAGAGAAGCAGGTAAGAAATTAAGAATAAGAATAATCACCACCACTGCTACTACTATGTAAATCCATAACCCCCAGAGAGAGTTTGCAAGTTGCGAGAAAGGAAGGAAGATGCAAGAGGACTTAATGAAATTGGCCTGCTCTTGGTGGTGATGATTTCAGGTTGGTGCAGTGATATTTTGAACAAAAGAAACAAGAGAGTAACACTGTAACTAGAATGTAACACTGAAACCAGAGTCTTACATGGGTTTGTAGATCCAGTGCTAACACCACAGAAATAATCTCTATTAAGAAAGCCTCTGACAAAGAAACTCCTTTTTTCAAAATCTTTGTGCAGTCCCCAGGCTCACTTTTCCTCCCAGCCCTCCCAGCAGGAAACTGGTTTTTTTAGTAGCATCTGCATTGGGAGGATAGTGAAGGAGTGCTGGAAATACATAAGAGTTTTGTCATTGCATTGCAGCAGTATATCTGCAGTAAACATTGCCATAAAGCTTGAGCTGAAAAAGAATGAGATTCTACTGTAGCTCATCCTAATGTAGCTGTGTGCTTGCCTTCAATGGACAGGTCAAACAGCAATGACCTCCAAAATCTCTTCTGGAACATGCATGAATAGTGAAACAGAGGGGGGGGAGGGCAAATAAGCCTGCCTCATCAGCTACCCCTTCTTGTTGTGTAACTTCAAGTAATTTCTGACTTATAGCAATCCTAAGGTGAACCTATTATGCAGTTTTCTGGGGGGCTGAGAGTATGTGAGGTGCCCAAGGTCATCCAGTGGGTTCCCATGGCCAAGCGGGAAATTGAACTCTGGTCTCCAGGGTCATAGTCCAGCACTCAAACTGCTATACCATACTGGCTCTCAGCAAGTTAAAAAAGCATAACTCTAAAGGTTTGGGCACCAAAATGGAAATCCTAAGAAAAGTGAAGGCTGGTGAAGGAAAAGTCATCCCTGAATGCATTTTAGTAGACGCTCTCAAGTCATCTCTAGAAGGTTCAAAATGTTTTTGTTTACTTATGCAAGGCTTACCTGACCCAGCTGTTTCATTTTCTATGTCCATATTGTTAGTTTTGGATAAAAAGTTTGTTGAAGCACATCGAACTGCTCTTCTTTTTTGTGGTGCAGAAACTTATACATATTCTTTTCACGTTATTTTTACCTCTGGTACCAAATTTTCTGTTAAAGAAGTAATGCTCAGGAACAAACCTACTTCATTCACTGAGGTACTGTTGCTATTGCTGTGTGCCTTCAAAGATGTTTCCAATTTATGGTGACCCTAAGAAGAGCCTACCACACGGGGTACTTAAATGTTAGGTGGCCAGCATGAGCATGGTTGGTCCATTTTACTTTTTTAAAAATCAAAGTTTGACAACTAACTGAACCCATCTCATGGGCAACTATCCTTCTTTTTAAAAATTATTATTTCAAAAGAGTTGTACAACAGTTGCACCACCTGAAGGGTACTTGTACAGTTTGGTTTTTCCAATTTCCTCTGTCCCAATGGAGTTCTCCCACATGACCTCATAAGTCTGTCTTAGGTGTTGGAAGGACCTCAGTAAGATAATATGCAGAAGGACGTATAGCAGGTATCAATGAATACCAGGCACAGCTACAGTTTCATGAGCTGCCTTTATCAGTTTTTGTCAAATGACCCACTTACCACCTCAGCTAGATCCCTGGCCTTTCATGAAGGTCCTTCAACTTTCACAACAAGCTGGAGAACAGTGTGTGGAGGGGAGGAAAAACCCAACTGCACAAAACCATCTTAACGTTTGCAGAATTACTAGATAAAGGCAAATTTTGTATAGGATCATGCTACTAAAATCACTAATTGTATTATGGCTAATACATAATGGTATTATGGCTGATTCTAACCATGTTTTCCAGTCATATATTCAAGTAGAAGGAATCTCGCAATTTAGGCAGGTTGAAAATGCTGTTCTGCTTATTGATGATGATGATTAGAAAGGGACATTTGACTCTTATTTCTAGGAAAGAATTGTAGGATAAAGTGGATTATATTTTTATGCAGACAAGATTGCTCTTCTTTATCTAGAATCTGCATGCTCCCAGAAGCTCCTTGATTTCTTGTGGTCTACTGAGGTTAACAGTCTGATGAGTTTGCCACAAACGGGTGTCAAAGGGTTCCCTGTCTTTCAAATTTCATGAAAGATTTGGCCCATGCTTTGAGAACAATGGAGTATCATTTCCCAGAGCCTGGTCCACAATGGATCTCCTTGATACTTTGCACAGACAATGCTTTAATACTATCATTAAGCCAATTAAGTCTAAAACATCTACTGAGAGCTTTCACAGCATATTATGACACAAATCCACTGTCTATACATTTTTCAAAACACAAAATTATGTTTTTCCCCTCTAAGGTTTGGAAAAGATTTTAATGGTTATTAAGAGCTTTGGAACTTTCCCCTATTCTGTCTCAGTGATCAGTGTTGGGGTGCCAAACAGTGCTTCAGAAAAGACATAAATGTTATTTTAAAAGTAAATGTATTACTAATGGATTCTGCATTCCTTTTACTTGTACTGCACCCAAACATCACATCTGCTATACATATAAGCTAGACATTTAATATATGCCTGAGCCTAGTGATATTTAGGTCTATGAAGATATACTAGAGTCTACTAGTATTAATAATCAGAACATGTATGTCCGAAAGAACCTATTTGAAAAACGTTATTATTCTGTGTATTATGGCCATGTCATTTATGTGTCAGTAAAGGGATGCATATGTGTGTATTATGACTTTTCAGTCAGGTTCCAGTCAAATTTAAGAGCCTGCAAATTTAGAGGTTCCACCTGCTTTATCAAGGAATCACAAATTAGAATTCTTTTTCTAGAGACATTAGAACTTGTCAAAAATTAATTTTTAAGCATGATGAGAAAATTTTAATAATTATTGTAAATGATCATGTGGTAATAATTAAACTAATATGTAATTAGCATTTTCTAACAACCACTGTAATCTTGACAAATGCTTTCATTCATATTACCCTCATCATTAAAGACTGTAAAGGCACTGATTTTGTTAACTGGGTCCCTTGGTGATTCATCAGTGTTGCAATTCAACCTATACTCCATTGGCCAGTAATCAGTATGGTGTCTATTAAATGAAAGAAATTTCTATCATTGTCTTTACCTGTATCACCTTTATGTCCTCTTTTCATCACACAGCAGGGAGAAGGACATAAATATCATGGCACCTCACACATATGGATTGAACCAGTTTTCTGATCTTTCTGAGCAAGATCTTAATACCTGTAGCAACGTTCACCATATTCTACCCTCTTCTATTGTTTAATAGTAAAGCTTTTTCTACTCCTAAATTTAGTTTAATCCTCCATGATAATTATTTCACTTATTATTTATTCTATTAACATTTTTGGAACCATTATATCATTTCTCTCTGCTTTTAACTAGTATTGAAAGTGGAACTTGGTTGGATCAATTCTGTAATGCAGATAATGTGGCCATCAGACAGTACTCTTAACGAAGGGCCTTCCTGCACTACACTGTTATAGTGCTATTATTCCACTGTCAACATCCCATGGAACCCTGGGGTTTGCACTTTAGGGAGGAGCATTTAGAATTCTCAACCAGACTAAACTACAAATCCCAGAATTCCACAGGATGTTGAAAGTGGAATAATAGCACAATAACAGTGTAGTGCGGAAAGGCCCAAAGTCCAAATCAAAAATATTTTTGATAGGATTGTCTGAATATGAATAAAGAAAAAAGATCTTTTCCTTTGTTTTGTTTAGCATAACTTACACTGGCAAGAACAGCTTGAACAGATTTAAGGCAAGATTTTCAGTGCTATTGATCAGAGAGGTTTGGATAATCTTCATGACTGGCATCATGTACATCTCTCCCCAATCTGCTTCTCTCTCTCTCTTTCTCTCTATCTTCTCTGAATACTACTTATGATCCTGTCACTCCATGTCAATCCTCATTCAGGACCTCTGGCTGTTTTTTATAATGATCGTAGTATAAATAATCAAAATATGTCAGAGTCATATCCTCAAAATACAGCAAGAATTATTTTTCAGTAGACTGCTTAATCTCCTCTTAATGATGAAAAAAAGGAAATCATCTGCTTTCTTTGATGACATATCCTTCCCGTCACATCGTATTCATTTCAGAGATTTAACGTTCTGCCTTGTCTGTGTTTACATAGATTTTCCTCCTCCAGTGTTGCAAACATAGTTCTTTTTGTATTTTGTACTCCAGAACAAGAGGGCAGAATATATTTTCAAGAGATAAAAAAACTCCTTTAAATAGGCTTTTCACAAAATTTAGTACAAACATTAGCTAAAGAACACTGTCTTGAAAGATCTGGTTTATTTTATCTAGTCTGATGAATCCTATACATTGACTTCCTCTACCTAATTTGTTCTCATGTGCACAAGCCTTGCTACAGATGCTCCCATTTTTTGCCCTATGCCGGAAATGAAGTCAACAAAACTAGGTCAAATGTTTCAATATTTGCATTCATTCAAATCACATGCCTAAATGTATTCCAAAAAGCAAAAACATTAAGGCACTTCATAAAGATGTATGTTCTAATTTGAACAGATCTGTAGCAGACACTACTAAAGATGGCTACGCTTTATTCAAATTAATTGAAAGAGAAGCTCAGTATGTTCAAGAAGGCCTGGGTTAGAAAGACATTGAATAAGACATTGAAGAAAATCTTAAACTAACCTTAGCGGCTAGCAAATATATAATTGAATCTACTATGAATAAATAAAATATTTTGTAGCAGGTCAAATTGAGTCCAAATAAAAACCAATCAACAAAGTGAAAGATGCTGAAATCCAGAGACCAGTAATGGCACAAAATATTTGTCTGTGAGTAATGGAACAACTGGTTGGTACATCCTTCTGTCAGAAGCTCCCTATGTCTCATGAGAAGGTCCAGCACAAATTCAGTACCCTTGGATGGGATCTGCCTATCAATTTGTAAATGATAGACCAGACAACAGGATTACCATACTTGCTGGCTTATAAAACTCACTTTTTCCCCTAAAAAATACCCTCTGAAAAGGGATGTGTCTTATACACCACCAAATACGGTAATGCTAAAAACATAGGGAAGGAAGGGGGAGTGAAAGAAATTCTCCCTGCCCAGGCAAAACAGAAAGGGAGGGGGTAGTGGAAGCTTTGATCTATAGGAACATAGATAGATGTTTTTACAGTTTCTCCTTACCTTCCCCTCCCCTCCTGTGCATTTTGACTTGCTGGGAGTTTCTGCCCAAACAAAACAGGAAGGAAGGGGTGGTGGTACAGCACTCTTTTCATTCCCTTCCTCTCCTGGTGCAACACTCCTTTCCTTCCCCTCTTTTCCTGAGCATTTTGCTCACTAGGGAACTAAACAATTTTTTTCCTGAAAAACACCTCTCAAAAAGTGGGGTGCATCTTATATGCCAATGTGTCTAATATGCCAGCAAATACGGTAAGTACTAAAGGGCCTATTTATTAATTATTTAAATGTTTAACTTTGAACTTTAATGATCTGCAGGGGGGAGGAGCCTAAAATGGGTTCCAGCAGAGGCAGGGAGTCCCAACCTCACCTCTTCCTCAGCCAATTCTGGGTGAAGCATCTAAGCTCTAAGTGCTAGGCTCCATTTTGGCTGGGTACCCTGCCAGCTGTCAACAAAGGAGACCTTCCTAGGAACCCTCCCTCCCTCCATTTACTTGGGCATAAAGGGAAAACATATCGTAGATTGGCCCCAAAGGTAGTCTCATTCTCCATCCTATAGGCCCTATGACCCACAGGAGCAAATCTAGAGATGTTTCTTTCACCACATCAGCTTCCAGGGATGCTCACCATCATTGTTCCTTCAATTCTCCCCTCTGCCTACCTGCGACAGACAAGGCCTAAGGACTTGCTTAGTGCCTTTCCCCCACTAGGTCAGTCAATAAGACCCTCACTTCTTCTTTCAGATGAAACAAAAACAAATTGTTCCTTTCATCAGAAAGGGGAACCCTGTCAGCCCCATACAGATGAGGGTTTTCAAACAATATTCCCTGGTGAGGAATAAAAGCATCCCTGCCCAGCTGCCAGGGCATTCCATATCTCACTATCAAGGAACCTCAGAGTAACATAATTATGGATAACGTAATGGATCAAACCAACGCCCCTCTGGGCATTGAATGATGAGGACTTTGCCCTTAAGGAAACCCAAATCACTCCCTCACACATGGATAGTTAAATAAGGGATGAAGGCAACTCTACTTCTGACACATCTCCCAAACTATTCAATGCAAGGTTTCTCGCTCAACCATCTCCCCAAGCTGGGATCCATCATGACTAGAATGTGCTTGCCTTTCAGCCTGGTCAAAAGCAGACGTCTGTGAAAGTTTGTGCTGGAGATTTCGTTCTCTCAATTAGTCTTGAAAGTGAAGAGTTCCTTCATGACTTTTCATATTGATAACAAAGCTATGTCTTTGAATACCACCACAATCCAGAATTAGTAAAGCACGTCACAAAAGAGAATGGGATGGGGAGGAGAGAGATCTCTGCTAATACTCAGTAGAAAGGCAAGATAGGGTTTCTTAACCAGAGTTCCCTGGAACTCTAGGATTCACAAGAGATTATTAGGGATTCTGCAACAGATTGTGATTATTAAGAAAACACACACACACTTTTTTTGAACTATAGATACACTAACTTTTATGCAGGGTTACCCTGAGACCTGAAAATCATTTCAAGGTTTTTTCCAGGATAAAAAGGTTGAGAAAGACTGGCCTAGCCTATTCAAGTCTATTACCGACCAGCCAGGGGTCAATCTGCAGTTTCAAACCCAAGCCTCTACCATTCTATGCAAGGAAATGCCTAGCAACTACTGTTAGTAGGCACTCACCCAGTTATCACCAGTGGGGCTGTGACTACACCTCCTTCCCCAGACAGCTCAGCAGGCAACCCCAAGTTCAAAAGTAAAACAACAATGAAAATAAACTATAGCTACTGGATTCTAAACTTCCCAGAACAGCCCGCCACATTCTCAGAAAAGAATTGGTCCGACCCTCGCTGTAGACAGTCAAATGGTCAGCAAATCCTTGCAGTGTTATGGGTAATGGCAGCGGGGGGGCGGGGGCAGGATTTATATCTAAACCATCCAAATCTTCATGAGAGGTGGCAGGACTGATCCATGCCTCAGTCAATGCCACCCCAATTGCCCTGAAATGGTGCTTTAAAAAGTCTGAACAACCCACAGGATCCAGCTCCTCTCAAAGCTTCTGTGACACGGCCTCCTCTTCTCCCCATTCCCCACCTACTTGGGGGGGGCAGGCTCTCCCCCTCACAAACTTTGCTGCTTTGGAACTTTTGCTGTCATCACTGCTACTCAGTTCTTTAGCCCAATCCACAGCAAAGGAGGTAAATGCTGACAAAGCCATGACTGCTGAGTTCATAAAGCCATTGCACTTGTTGAAGTCTTCATTGAAACACTCTCTTTCCTTGCCTCTGAAGAAGGTCCACTAAGTAAGGGAAGCACTGCTCAGTGAGAGCAAAGATAACAAGGGGAGAGTTTGAGGCGGAGCAGGACTGTAAACAGGCAGTCTCTGGACTTTTCTGCACTACACTGTTAAAGTGCTATTATCCCACTTTCAACATCCTATGGAATCATGGGGTTTGCAGTTTAGGGAGGCACATTTAGAATTCTCAGCCAGAGAGCTCTTTCACCTCAGTAAACTACAAACCTCAGAATTCCACAGAAGGTTGAAAGTATATAATAATTGTATATTATAATTGCACTATAACAGTGTAGTGAGGAAAGGTCCTCTGTGTCCCTCTCTGTGCTTGGTGCCATTTGTTTTATCCACTCTGGTCTCTCTTCCCCAGAGGTGAGCACCTAAGACCTAGAGACAACTCCTGATGACACCATTAAGCATTATACATTAAGTACCAACCACCATTGCTCACACTGGTCATTCAAACACACATATACAAAGAACATAGTTCCTGCTTGGAAATTAAGGTCATTTCTGCACTAGACTGTTATAGTGCTATTATTCTACTTTCAACATCCTATGGAATCCTGGAATTTGCAGTTTAGGGAGGGACCTTTGATAGTCTAACAGTTGAGTGCAGAAATGGCTAAGAGAGAAATATGAGCTAAAAGGGCAGTTGCTGGATCAAGGTGCAGTGATGGCTGCTCTGGGGGTAAGCCCTAGTAGTACAAGGACTGAGCAGGAAGAAGGACGCTAACTTCCAAGACACCTTGGAAAGTCTTTGCAAGTCGCAGAAACAAACCAATCAAGTCTTTCAAAATTGTGGCAAACTGCCTCTCTCAAAGCTGAGCTGGAGATGTGCAGACAGCCCTTTCCTCTTACCTGAAGCTGAGCTTCTCAAAACTGAAGAATTTGTACCCTTGCCTCCCACTTAAAGATGACCCACAAAAATTGGAGACTCAGGGGGCAGGCCCTGAGATATGGCAAATTTAGTTCAAATAGCATTTGGGATACTGGCCAATAGTATTGTAGCAAGTACCTACTGGGTAATAATAGCATGGCTACTGTGTCACATTGGTAATAAATGTACTTGATTGAAAAAAGCATATAATTTGAGACATGCATAATGACAATTAACACAAAAGCACAGAGTGAATTAAATTTCCTGACTGCTTGTGCATTTGTGCATGCTGAAATCAGTCTTCACATATTCACACTCCAAAAACAGCTACTGGCTATTCTCCCAATTGGCAGGCCAATCATGTTGGTCTTTTTTGTGTATGTCTGCCGCATTTCACTGTCAACAGCAACAACAAGTGTCATAACAAGATTCATCGTAGTGTCTTCTATTTGATAATAGGTTCAGTACTTGGGAAATTTGAATCGGCACAAATAAAACTAAATATTGGTATCTTCATCACTTTTGCAAATCTTATGACAATGAAAGTGAGTATGCCATTGTTAAAAAAGGTTTTATGATTCATATTGGATTGTTCAAGTTGCTGAACTATCCCTAATGGTCAAAAAGATAAGCCAACTGAAGATTTTTTTTTTTAAAGACTGGACAGTGATGGTGATGCTGGTGAAACTGGTGTCCTTTTAGATGAAACATATCATTAAAAGAGCAGACTGGTCTTTTCTAACACTGAGATTGAAATAATTTGGAACTATCAAATTATTTTCTTGTTGGATCCCAGTAAATAGTAAAGATTTAGGTCAGATATGGGAAACATGCAGCTTCCTAGATGTTGTTGGTATGCCTTAGCCAGCCTAATTAATCATGAGGAATTCTGGGAGCTGGAGCCTAATGAGATCTAGAGAACTCATGAGTGTTGAGAACTACACTCATTATTTAGTTTCAAACAGAAGGGTTTGTGTAAAAATTAGAATGCTGTTCCATGCCTTCTTTGGTTTCACAGGATGGAGCCACACAGTCATAAAGTGGAACCAAATTGCTTGGGGTGCAGATTTGTACCACCAGTTGGAGTAACTGCAAAGGTAACTTTCTTTCAAGCATTCTTTTTTACAGGCTCTGCACTTCACAGCAAACTGAACAGATGTTTTTTTCCCCTTAGCCACTGTTGTCAGAGAATGTTAAGGGTTCAAAGAGGCCTAATCCAAAGCTAAATTGGACCCATCCCTACATTTTTGGTTTAGATGATTTCAAAGACCTCCTTCCCCATACCTCAATCTCTATTTCTCTGTCATCTATCCACAGAAGAAACATCCATACTTGCCCTGTGCTCTGAGAGCTCCCAAATGGGTCAGTTCTGGGTCCAAAACTTTTCCTTTTCCTCTGAATTTGGATTCCTGTCTCCTCCCCACATCCAGTCCCCACAGGTGTTCAATCTCCTGCTGCTCTCCCAGGTTACACAGATTCAGTTCCAAAAAAGTGGGTGGATGGGCTAAACAAGGCTGCAAAATGACCCGTGTGAATGGAGGTGGGCCAGGGAAGAGTTTAAAAAAAATAGAAAAAACTGAAATACCTCCACTAAAAAATCCAACAATAATATTCCTTTTATAGATAAAAGTGTTTCAGACAATAGACAGTATGCAATAATCAAGATAAAAAGAACAAATCTAGCTACAGGATTAAAATCCATTGTCTATTCCCTAAAAAAAAGATCCAACTATTTCTTTCATTGTAAACCACATTATGCACATCATTTTTAAAGTGACTGCTGGAACTCTATATTTTTTTGAAAGGTGTGGTTTAATAATTACAGCAAGCTGGTGGAATCATGGATATCTTAGTACTATAACCTTTTATTCTTAGCGAACATTAGTTTGATATGGCTTCAGTCTTGTCTCCCTGTATGAGTCTCCTAAAGTAACACTTGTCTCTAGTGAAAAACTCATACCTTCATAAATATAAATATTCCAGTCACTAGGACAACCTCACACAGACTAGACAGAGAATATAACAGAACTCTTGTTATGTTGTACAGTGCAATACTTATGAAAATAATGATTATTTATTTAATGAGCTTGACTATACCTAGCTACTCACATACCTGCCAGGTAGTAATCTGGAGAATCCATGTATCTTTAAATCTGTGACTGAACTGGGTGATGAAAAATGGCAGCTTGTACTTGACTGCAGTGTCCTGAAATCTATCTGGGTACAATATGAGGGGGCAAACGTAAGGGCCAAGAAAAAACAGTGACTGGTTGGATCTTTTGTGAAACTGAATGCAGAAGGACCATCTCTAGCCTACATCCTTGTTAAAATCAGGGTCAGTCTAAGACATTTTGCTGCCTACAGGACACGATGATCTCCCCATTCCAAAGAAGCATATCGAACTGGCGGCTGAATTTTCCTTTGCTACTGATGATAGAATAGCATTCATTGTAACTGTGGGTAGCAGACTAGCTTATGGGGCTCAAAATAGATTGTGTGGCACATACACTGCTGTCCTGCAACAGGTCGCTACGGCTTCTCTGCTACCTAAAGTAGCTGCCTCACTCTGTCTAACAGTAGAGCCAGCTTTCACTACAATATGTTTGTGTGAACATATAGTGAGCTGAGTTGGTGTAGTGGCTTGAGCATTGCGCTACAACCCCGGAGACCAGGGCTTGATTGTCTGTTTGGCCATGGAAACCTATGGGGTGATACTGGATGCATCACATACTCTTAGCCCCAAAAACCCCCACGATAGCTTTGCTTTACGGTCACCGTTAAGTCGAAAATGACTTGAAGGCACACAACCAGAACATGCAGTGAAGGAAAAAAAATGACAGAAACTTTAAAAAAAAAAATGAGAATGTGACTAAGAAATTCTTCCACTCTCCAAAGAAGTGAGAAAAAAGTTAGTTTTATAATATTCTTTAGTAGCTCATTGCTAACCCAGTCATCAAATGTTGCTGACTAGAGAGGTATGACAGGAGCACACACAATTGTCTTGCCTCTCAAACCACAGAGGAAGTAATTGAGAAAAAAATCATTTAAAGAAAAAGGGTTAAACATATACATTTTTCCTCTGTAAGCCAGAATTTAGGTTACAGGCTAAGAAAGACCCTAGCTCAAATGTCTAGTATGATTTCAAAATCACAGAGGGTATTACTATTGCTTGGGAATCCCTGTTGTTTCAGTAAAATGAAATCCACATTTAAAGTAGAAATTCAGAATAAGGAAGGATGAATTCACACAGTGACAGTTATATGCATTTCCCCTCAATATAAATCTATTATCAACAATACAAGGCAAAATGTTTTTGTAGCTCCTAACTCTGAAATCTCTCTAAAAGGTCCTAGAAATCTCTACCGTGATACTAAACTTACATTAAAATGATCTAGAAAAATATAGCCTCAATGTTTTGTTTCCAAAGAATTTTTATAAAGCTCACATTTCAGAAGAAGGCAAAGGGACAGAACATCTAACACATTTCTATGTGAAAATAAATTTCTGACATATAATGTTAGTACTAAAAGACATTTAACTCTTGAAGTCCAACATCAACCATATTTTTGTTTCTTTAAAACTTAGAAAAGCAGGTCAGTTTGATTGGGGCAATTTTTCCTCAGATAAAATCAACTGACAGAACGACAGGGATAAAAGCATTTTCCTAACTCATTTTATTTCTGTATTTACTTTTGAAGACATTTTTATTTCTATGGAAGTTGTCACAAGGGTCACTGTATAGAATACACATTTGGACCTCTCTCAAATGGATCTGTAAGGATCAAATGGAACTTTCCTTGCAATAGCTTTTTCAAAATAAGGCCTTATTCTTTTTCTTTGACATTCAGCATCACACTAAGATACTTCATTAACATGTGTGTGTTGTAACCCTATGCACAACTGCTCTTGAGTTTAGTGGGGACTTACCCAGACTGGGAAAAGTTACCTCTTGGACTATAGCTCCCAGAATCCGCCAGCTAGCATAGCCATTAACTGGCATTTTGGGGGAACTATAGTCCAACATCAGCCTACAAACCTGGTCCAGAATGTACAAAACACTTTTTTTCTTGTTCAAGTGGCCCCACTATCTCTGTCCCATCAAAATCTCCATTTTCTCTGAAATTTCATGATATTATCTTCTTTCATCCAATATGTTACTGTTTGCAAATGCTCACAGATTTGATATTAAGCATTTCTGCTGCGTGCTACTTCTTGGCCATTTCCGTACTACATATAGTGCTATTATTCCACTTTCAACATCCTGTGGGTTTCTGGGGTTCGTAGTTTACCGAAGGCAAAGAGCTCTCAGTTGGGAATTCTAAAGGCCCCTCCCTAAACCACAAACTCCAGAGTTCCACAGAATGTTGAAAGTCGAATAATAGCACTGTAACAGTGCATTGCGGAAATGGTCCTTAATGTACACTTCACCTGAGTTTAGGAAATCGTTGCTCTCATGACTTTACTGTCACACAAAATTGCTTTTCAATTTCTCATTGTCTTTCACCATCTTTATAATGTGCTTCATCATGGCAATACTGGTTAAAATTCTAGGTTAATATTGATATAGATTTTTTTCTAATTTTAGTATAAACTTTCTATCCAGTACTTATGGTTCCTAACCTTGGATTGTGACAATGTGCATCAACAGATTTTTTTTTCCAACCCAGATTGTCCTCCTTCAAGTTGCTTCTTAAAAGATTATTGTGATGCCTATAAAAAAAATTCTAATGATAGCTTGGCAGCTGGTGTGTCAAATCTACAGTCTATTATATTAAACAGTATTGTCGCATTGTTTTCTTATCTCCATTTCTGTTTTATCCACCTGCTGCTTTTGACTTGGATTTCCACTGGAGTCTGTCTGGGATATGGCCAACTTGTATTTTTATAGACGTGCACACACACAGATGGCCATGGTCTTTAAAAAGTACTTACAACTTGAGGCAGCATTATTTAGATCAGTACTAATTGCAAATTACTCTACTTCTATGGCCATGCCTGAATCTGGACTCTAAGTTTCTGGCTTGCTAAATCAGCAATTATTTATAAGTAATGGGACCATGTGCTTATTCCCCGCCCTTTGCCTTACCTCTTTCTTTTCACTGTGCTTACATCTTGATTTATTTAAACTACAGATCATCATGTTTAAAAGAAAGACGTGTGGCTAAATATCAGTTTACAAAAATATCTTAAATAAACATCTAACTATAGGTTAAAATCTGGCTAGTGAACTGGCATTTTAAAGTGAACTGCAATATAGGGCAGCTGCAAGGTACTGATTCCTTCCAAATGTTTATGGGCCTAGAACTCCCATCAGCATAGCCAATGGTGTGAAATTATGGGAGTTGCAGTCAAAACTTTCTAAAGGGCCATAATTGCTCACCTGTGTTATCAGGTTTCAGATAGGGTGGGAAGAGTAGGAATATGACGCAGATGCGCTTCTTAATTGTTCCCAAATTTGCATTTGAACTGTAGCTATAAACTGCATAGTTAGGGGCTTGGAGGCCTAAATGCAGTGCCTCTCTGATTTGGGTGGCCAGCAGTGGGTTTTTCCCCCAGTGTGACAGGGAATGGCACTTTATTTGTACCCATTAGGTGCAACTGTTATTTCTTTCCTGGAAACTCACTAGGGACCAGCAGCTAATGACTTCTGCCCTGGCACTGATCCAGGGATGCCACTCTGAGTAGTGCTGCTTTAACAGACACACAGGGCTCCCATACAAGTTAGGACTTCTTATTTCATTTCAAGATACCTGTACACTCCTTTGCACACATAAAACTGTCCCTTTCATTATATTAATGGCGCAACCTAAACAGAAGAGATCCCAGTATATCTACAAGTCCTTTAGAATTTTAAATTCATAAAGATTTGTGTGTATACTTAATAGAAAAGTTTTTTTAAAACATAACTATATGATTTATAATGAGCCAACAATACAAAGAAAATATTTACTATTTTTTTCTAATTAAATAACAAATTTGTTTATTTGCTGTACTCCCCCACTTCTGAGTCTTTCAATCCAAGACTAATTTCCAGAAAATCTAAAAAGTTCCTATAAAACAAAGCAAATTATAATATAAAATCCAGATTAATTTTAAATATATTATTTAAAACAGCAGTGAAAACAATTTTAAAACACTATATGAATAATAACTAAGCAGTAATAATAAATAAGAGCAAGTGTGGTGTAGTGGTTTGAGTGTTGCACTTGGATTGTGAGAAAACAGGATTCAAGTCCACAATTGGTCATGGAAACCCACTGTTACAATCTGTCAGACTCAGGACATTTCCACACTACACTGTTATAGTGCTATTATTCCACTTTCAAGATCTTTTGGAATTCTGGGGTTTATAGTTTACTAAGGTCAAAGAGCTCTCTAGCTGAGAATTCTACATGCCCCTCCTAAACTGCAAACCACAGGATTCCGTAGGATGTTGAAAGTGGAATAATAGCACTATAACAGCGTAATGCCGAAAGGCCCTCAGATGAAGGCAAAAGCAAACTTCCTCTGAAGAAATCTTGCAAAGAAAACCCAGTGAAAGGTTCATGTTAGAAATGATAACTTGAAGGCACATGAGAACAACTAAATACTTAAAAGTCCAGCACATCCATTTTAAAATTTGCCTCCATAATAACACTCAGTTTCTGAATATCTAAATTAAAAAGTAAGGTCTTTTCCTACTGGAGAAGGACATTGGCATAGTGGTCTAGTTTAAGCTTCATTTAGAAAGGAACTCCCCAATCTGACAGCAGTCACTGAGAAGGCTCTTCTTTCTGTATCACATGTACCTCAGAAGATGGTGAAATTGAGAGAAGCGCTTCTTCTACACAGGTATGCTTATGTGAGAGAATACAGTCCTTCAGATAGCCTAGACCCAAGTCATTTGGGCTTTACTGTTAAAACTAGTAGTCTAAACTGTAGCCAGAAATGGCCCTATTGTAATTGGAAAGTCTGACCGTAGCATTTTTCACCAGATGCAGTTTCCAAATGTTCTTCAAAAACAGCCCTAGATAGAGCACATTACAGTAAATCCAACACAATGTAACCAAGGGATTGTGCCACCATGGCTAGATCAGACATCTTCAGGATTATGTGCAGTTGACATGCTAGCTTTAAAAAGGAAATGCATTCTCTTCCACCACCAAACGTGGGAACTCAGGTTTAAGATTGAGTCGAGGAATATATGCTAACTTGCTTCTTGAAAAGGAGTATAATTGTACCCAATGCAGGCTGAATCCCTGATCCCCAAGTTGCCCTTTGACTGACAGGGACATTTTGTTTGTTTGTTTACTTGTATTAAGCTTCAATTTGTTTATCCTCATCTAGTTTGTTACTGGCACTAGACACACGTTTAAAAACAGCATCCAAATATTTTAGGGAAAGGAGAAATACCATTAGTCTGAGCTTTTGGCTAAAATCTTGCTTGATAGATTAGGTTAACAATTTGTAACAATATTCCCTTTGCCTATCTAGTCTTTACTGGCCTTACCACAGAAACAGGTGCAATTCCAAATATTTACATGTAGAACATTGACTTTTATTTTTCACAACTCCATCTGATTACCAGAACTAAAGGTAGGAATGTCCTTGCTACAGCCCCCAATGTTAGAAAGGATTTACATTTCCCTACAGGTATTCTTTTTTTGGGGGGGTGGGGGGTGGGGAGGGCAGAATCTATAAAAAGGCTTTAAAACAAAAACACCATTTACTGTCATCATTATTCAGAACATCAATAGAGGCTTTAAACATATCAGAATGCATATCACTTACAGTAAAAATAAATAAAGACAAAAGATTCTGAGAAGAGTATTTGCCTCAGTTAGAATCACAACACAAGAGCAGTCAGTGTAAATGGAGATTTCTTGGTGGTTTTCTAACTTTTTTTGAAAAAGATCCCCAAGTCCAAACACCACTGGTAGTATGTACTTTTACAGGTGTATAGTGTTGAACATTCAATCTTTTTCTGAAGCAGGAACGATATCAACAAAATGTTCAATTTTTAAACTGGAAAAGAGCCCTTTTGCTTAAAGCATACTGGGGTTTGAAAGTTACTGTGCAATTATTATAAATAAAGGCATGGACTTTAAAAAGAACTGTTGCATACCAAAGCTTTTGTAGGTTATGATTTCTCCAGCTGAACTGACCCTCACTTTTCTCTTGTTTAATGCCTTTTTAAAAGAAGAAGCTCAGAACTGTCAAGACTGAAATATCTGATTGGTGCAACATTTTTTCAATGAAAAGAAATAAAAGAGAGGTGGGAAAATATCCCAATTTAGGTCATCTCCAAATTTTAAATAACCCAATGTATCATGCCAAGACACTACATGACACAGTTGTGACAGAAATGTGAGGGCCGATGTCTGTCATAATAAAACCACTTAGGTTCAGTGTGAAAGCACAATGCACTGAAGGGGCTCCGGTGAACCTCAGCAAGAGATTACGTATATTCCTATTGGCAGAACATGGCAAGACAGAATGTCAGATTTCATACTCGGCAGACATCTACAACAACTGATGCCTTGTAGTCAAAGGCTGTTAAATTACCTGTGAAGGGTTACTGGCAGCCTGGAATGTTTTTTCTCATTGTTTATTTAGTTCCAAAAGCTCTTGGTCTTTGTGCTGATTGCCTTAACTGACAGCACAGGAAATCTGGACGTTGTAAACAGGGTGCTGCTGTATTGAATTACAGGTAACAAGTGTGTAATCAACCTGCTATGGCTGAACCCTTTGGTATTTCAGTATTGGTGCAAATAAGTTACAATGAAGTTCACTAATATTAAAAGATAAATGTAAGCGGCATGTGCTTATTTCTTTTAAGATCCTTAGAATGGTGGGGGAAGAGGCGTTGGGCCAACAGCAAGTAATTAAGTATGTCATTTATTGTTTAAACGATATCACAGGAATTAAGGGCATATAAGTTCTAAAGTGCCTTCATTACTAACCATTTTTATATTATCTACACGCACGCGCGTGCACACACACGAGTTAAACAGTCTTCAGGCATACTATGTTATTCTATGAGACATCAGGGATCAACCTGCCAATGCTCACTGTTAGAGAGAAGTATGCTCTGTAAAAGCCAGCCATAATGTGAAGAAGGCTAAACGAAGGCAAAAGTGATAAAAACAGTGAGCAGAACAATGTAAGGAAATGTAGTGTGGAGCTCCAATGAATTATAGTATTGTCATTTCTCTCCACGCTGAAACAACATTATGTGTTAAAGCAGTAGTGCCCTCCCAGAGTAGGCTGTAAATTTATGTGAGGTATTTAAAACGTAATGGTTAATTAAAAAGCATAAATAAAAATTCACTGACAATTAGTCAACAAAATAACTATGTTAGACAATACATAGTAAGATAAAAGAGGAAACCCTCCTGTTTCTCAACAGAAGCCTGGCTCCATCTGTGTTTGAGGCTACCATAGACAATAACATTTCAATGGGGGAAAAGTGCTGAAAAAAATACCAAAATACATTATTAGACAACTTTTTAATCCAGTACATTACTTATTAAAGCAAATATTGTGTGCTATATTCTTATTATGCCCCAAAGACCTTCTCAACACTATAAAATTACAAGAAAAACAAGATTAGCATTTTCAGTGATGATGCTAATTTGAGACTACTCTCAGTATTGAAAAAGAATTATCCTGTTTAGCAAAAAACCAAAACCAAAACCCCTTTGTACTACTGCAGAAAACTACTAGAATTTATTCATGAAACCTGAATAGCAGTGATAGGTGCAGAATGGATCAAATAAACATCTTTCTGGGCTCCTTTCTTAGGCCACATTAAAGACTGTGTAAGAAGAGTGCAGATTTCAAATTGGGGCTGAAAAATGGCTGGAAGGCCTCTAGATTCATGCCAGGGCCTAAACATATGCAGTTCTTTGGTATTATACAAATCTCAACATGTGTATTTAGGGAGGCTGGGTATCAGTATACTAGGGACATCTGAAAACAAAGCAAGAGGGTTGAATATACCAATTTGCATGTACGTTTTTGTAAATGAGCACAGAATTCAGTTGCATACAAAACTTTAGTACTGTAGAAATGTTTATTCAGCATCTTTCTTTTCAAAGCACATAATATTTTAGCAAAGGATGCACAAAAATTATTTTGGTATTTTTTACTAGATAAAAACAGAAATCTTGATCCCTATGCAACATTCCTAGCACTATTAATATCATTTCTTTTTGTTATTCTGTTATTTTGTTATATGGTGACCAGTATTTAAAAACAAGAGATGTGGAAATACTGTCTCAGGAATTAAGGAAAGTGTATTAGCACACTCCAAGATGTAAAAATTGGATTTCAAAAGGACTAAGTTAACCATGCTCTAGTTCTATTCAAATTAACCAGAAAACTCAGTCATGACTAACTTGATTCCATAGGATTAAAGCAAGGGTGGGGAATGCCTGGTCTGGGGGTCACTGGCATCCCTAAAAACCTTTTACTCGCCTTTGGAGCCACTTATTCATTGTATAAATGTTACTGACAGGCTGAAATTCTTTTTGACACTGGTGGAGTGAAGTTCTACCAACATACTTACATCATATTTACAGTGAACTAAGAACTTTCCCTGCAGTCAATCAGTGGCCATTTCCACACTACACTGTTATAGTGCTATTACTGCACTTTCAACATCCTACGGAAGTCTGCGGTTTGTAGTTTAGGGAGGGACATTTAGAATTCTCAGCCAGAGAGCTCTTTGGTCTCAGTGAACTACTAACTCCAGAATTCTACAGGATGTCAAAAGTAGAATAATAGCACTATAACAATGTAATGCGGAAATGGCCAGTGTCTGTTTGGGGAGGGGGACAGAACTGTGCCCAAGTGTCATCTGCGTGTCATTGCATAGCCTGGAGAAAACAGTCGCACAAGAAGATACGAGATACCTCCACGAAAAATATTTTTTCCGAACTACTTATATCAGCATAGGCCTCAGTTCCATTAGCATCAAGAGTGTTTTTGCCCGAATCTGTATAAAACTGGCTATAAATACAAGTTTTCAGAGCTTGCTTTTAGATAATACTGTACTAGGATGCTTAACAGCAGTGGGCACTTATAAAAGAAGTTTTCTTTCTTTCCACAAGAAAAAGAGGATTACCTCTTCAAAGCTAACTCTTACCACTGGCAAATTCTGTGCTAACTTTCAGTTTGTACACTTAATAGTATTGCAGAGACTCAGTTCAAGGTTCAAATAAAGATTAAAGATAACCATATTGTGCTTGAAAGTGAAGACTAGGGAAAAATCTGTTCCTTTTGACGTCCCGAAGATGACAGGGTTGGATTCAGATTTAGTCATGCTCACAGTGGAATCAATGGGCCTTAACTCTGGGTGGTTGTATTAAGTCACATTGATTGATATAGGCCTCCTTTAATATGACTTAGAGAGCCAGCGTGGAGTAGTGGTTTGAGTGTTGGATTATGACCCTCGAGACCAGGATTTGATCTCCTCCCTTGGCCAAGAAAACCCAGTAGATGACTCTCAGACCCAGGAAAACCCTGTGGTAGGTTCATCTTAGAGTTTCCAGAGTCAGAAAGAACTTGAAGGCAAGCAACAACAACAACATGAGTTAATTTGGATCCAACTTAGTATGATTTCCATAAGCACTGTTCAGGATCTTATGCTACAAGGCATATATGGCTGAAGAGGACTGGAGATGCCTACAGAGATATCTGTGGTGAGATCTGCAGTTTAAAAAGGAATTTACTAGACTGCACCAAAATAAATATTTCTATAATGATGGCCTGAAATGTTCAGACAGATGAAACTAGGAATCATGCACTCTGAAGAGGTTTGCTGCTTCCACATGAAACATTTTTATTGCATTGTCATGTGGGAGGTCAGATCTACTACATAAAAGTCAAAATTTGTGAGTCTGTTTGTCTGTGTCAGGCAGGCGAAGACCTCATACAAATGACTGTGTGAGGCGAGAAGACCTCATATGATTGGCTGACTGTGAAGATTCTATGGGATCCTGAGGTTGGCAATTCAAGGAGAAGCCTTTAGAATTCTCAGCCAGAGGGCTCTGAATAGATTGGTTGTGATGGAGACGAGGCCTAGCAGCAACTTCCCTCAACCTCTGTGTGTTAACCCTGAAAACAGACTGGATTGGGGAATATGGGGAAAAGTTACAGATACTGAACAAGGCAGTTTGGGGAATAACAGACACAGGATATCAAATCTGTGTATTCAACCATATCTAATTTCTAAGGTAAGGTAAGGTAATTCCAAAGGTATTTCTAACAACCTATGAGAAAATAACCTATGCAACCTATGAGAAAATAAAATCCCAGGCAACACCAGGTAAATACGCTAGTAAATGTTATAAAAGAAGGGAACACATGATTCTGTTAAACCTGTTAAAACATCATGCATTTAATAAACAAAATATGACTGGGGCTTCATAACCACGTCACGATGGCACAGGATGATTATTGTTGGTATCTTTAACTCTTTGTCCAGTACACAGAACAATCCAACCACTTCATCACATGAAGACACAAAGGCAAATACTACCCAGCCATTAGTTACTGGGAATTAAGAAGGCAATGTAAACATTTAAATTGCATCTAACTAATGAGGCAGGACATATGTTTCTTGAGCTACTGTGAGGGTTCTGTCCAAAATTCTTTGGAACATCTCATCAAATATAAACATACACATGAACACACATCAAAAAATAAGGCTCATTGAACTGACAAATGTAATTCAAAGATTCCCAGTAGACTTGATTATAGGAAGCAGTTTCCAAGATCACTCAGAAAGTACATGAAAATGGTTGGATAATAAGATGCCTCATGACCTGTTTGAAAAGGGGTCCTTTCCCAACATCACTTCAGGTCTAAAATAAAAGTTGTATGGTTGCTTTCTTTGTTCACTGCAATTAATACTTACTTACTTAATTAATTAATTAATCAATCAATTGCCTTACAAAACCATTAAATTGTCAATACTATACATATTTTTATTGACTTCCTAAAAACCGGTGACTTGTTTGGTTCTCATTGTAATAAAATAAATAAAATATTTAAAATCTCACTATTAAGGACAGTTCAGGTTAAAAGGACAGACTTTCAGACTCAAAACTTGGGGCTAGTGCATTTCTTGGAACATTTTTAAAGGTGCTAAACATCATTTTGTCATATTATGAAATTGTTTCAAATGCATTCTTCATTTTGTGCTTTTTTGTTAGGATTGAAAAGACACATTTTCATACTCAGTATCATTATTTTGTGTTTAACAGTATAAAAGGAAGAAACATATAGGACCCACATACTGGTTTTAGCTCATCAAGTCCTGCTTTTGTAGCCTCATGCTGCAGTTCTCTGGCAACTCAATTATTGCCTAGTTGTTCTGGGAACCAAGTTGGAGACAGATTCTCTAGGACTAAATAAGCCATTGAAGGAACATACAGCTTAATAACCTTATCATTATCACATACCACCTTTGCTCTAAGTCACCATGAAATCAGTCTGGAGAAATTCTGTACGTAAGCAGGATAAAATTACACTTGGACTGATTTTAGAACTTCCTAATGCACTGCAGCCAGACTAAAAGTGAGGCAGAAAATTTTTCATATTGGTTGCCTGGATAGCAAATTAACTCTGTGATAGAGTTCTCAGTCTTGAGTAACATATTGCATGAAGTCAGTACTCCTTTTTAGTCTTGGCATTATGAAGCACTTTTTCTATAGCAGACTAGAAAGTTGCTGGTAATAAAATCAAAACTAGGTCCCACCTGTAAAGCCCCCTCCCCTTTCAAATATGATTCTTGCAAAATATTAATTTGATGAAATTTGCCTAGCTGTTATTATAGTTACTCACTATAATATTGATTTAAAATGAAAACCTTAAGGGTAAATCAGATTTAATGTCACTATTTCCAATGATTTTCAGTATATAGTTTTATTTGAAGAAGTTGTGTTTAAAATGTATGGGCATAATAATTCTGCTGTTAATTATCAATACAAAATATATAGTCACCGTTATGTATTACATAAATATAAAGATGTGAAATGCAAAGGAGCTATATATTTTTTGATAATAGTTCTAAAGTGCTTAGCTAAATTAATAGTGAGCAATTTGTGCTGGCAGATGTTTTAAAAGATTCTTTTGGTAAAAATTACAGGCTTCTGTTATGCTTAATCCAGCATGGCTGTGAAGGTGATGAACTGAATGTGTTAAGTGAAAAATACAGCATAGTAGCCCCCGGGACATTTTCGAAATATGATGTTAAAACTGCTGTTTTTCTTGCACTTTTAATATGAATCAAGAATAGTAATTATTCACTTTAAATATAAAATAAATCAACAAATATTTGCAAAATAACTTAACCACCAATATCAGTCATTATCGCTGGCAACAGAACTTTCATAGTAATGACACCATAAATAACAAAAAAACAAAATGAACCCTCTGGTTCTTATAATACAGGAAGGTGCCTTCCAGTTGTCTGTTGACTTATGGCAATCCCAAGAATTTCATAGGATTTTTCTTAGGCAAAGAATACTCTGAAGTGGTTTGCCATGGCCTTCCTGTGAAATATAACCTATAGCACCTGGTATTCTTTGCCATTCAAGTATTAACCAGGCTTGACCCTGCTTAGTTTCCAATGGCAGATGGGATTCAGTGCCTTGAGGGTATTTAGGTCTCTTGAGTTCAAATCCCTTCTTAACCTTGAAGTTATCTGAACAACAATGGACCAGTCACAATCCCTTTCTATTTTACAGTGATATTTTGAAGTTTCCTGGTTTGTCATATCATCCAAATCAACCACTATGTCATGTGAAACAGTTTGCGTAGAACCCCAATTTGAAAACCAGAAAAAGTGAATTTTATTTTTGACTCCCTCCCTCCTACCTCATCTTAATGATTTTATTGTGTTGAAGTGAGAAATAAACACAGCAGATACAGTGAATTCATTGGGGATTTAATGAGTCTATTGGTATGACTATATCAGGAGAGAACCCACTGTGTTTTGCTATAAAAAAGAATAGCGAAAGGTACCAGGTCATGAGTTGCTTTTAAAAATCTTAATACAATTCTCTGTGAATTTGACAAAGTTGTTTATCATGTGCTTCAGACTGTAATCTAGAAAAGAGAATTGATTATATAAATCTTGTTATGTTATGATATTATCCCACACTATTGTGGTAGAACTTACATGACAATGATTTGAATATGATACTTTGTTGATGTTGTAATGGAGATTAAGGGAACTAGAATTTAGCCTGCTAACAGGGCTTCCCACTTTCTAACCTATGTCAGTTATTATTTTTGTTGAATTGTTTTTGACACACACCTGCATTTCAAGATACTGGAAAACATTAACATTATTACCAGAATTAGTTCAGTAATGTCAGTATTTAACTTCCCACGTCTCCATGTACAGATTTTTAAGTTTCCTAAATGTCAGGATACAGATCTGTTTCTAAACTGATAGGATATGACACATATCTTAATGGATTACAACAGCAAACAACTATATTTCACATAATGATAAATTAGAGTATCTTAAAGTATGTAATTAAAATTAAAATATCTACTTCAATGCATGAGTGGGAAGATAATAACAAGTTAGAGTGCATTAAACTTTAGAAAAATAATATATACCAATTTGCAAGACTGAGCTTACTGTTTCTCTAATATGATACAGAATCCCACATGTGTAACAGCTTATTTTCATCTGTTAGATGCATATGGACATCTGCTGTACAAATGTGCACCAATTTGGAAATCTGTATGCTGAAAGAGGGAATCATACATAGATCTCTCATAAAACCAGTGCAGGTATGGCGCCGACCAACATCAGAGTGTGGTCAAGATGGCAATAGTTATTTAATAGGGAAGAACAGGCAAGCTAGGAGAGGCTGGAGTAGATTGCTTTTGTCTGAGCCTACTGGGAAAGGCAAGATCCTGCCACCTCCTGTCTCCTTGCCTTGTTGAATTGAGTGCAAACTACTTAGGCAGTTTGAACTTAGTTGGCACTTATGGAGATAAACTGAGGACAAAGAGGAAAATGAGAGCAGGAGAGAGCAACTGAGACATTTTAAAAGCCACCGAAAATGTGGGATAACAGATGATTAATTGGGATTGTCCCTGCCAAATTGGGACAGTTGGAGGGGACGATATAGTCACTAGGTTTCATTAATTTCAAAGCAACCCATCTTTCTGCACAGTGATGGACAGACAAATTGTTTTCAAGTGAAATAAACAGAGGAACAAGCTATTTAATATCTGAGGCCTACATTCAGTGGTTAGTCTCAGTTAGGGCAGACCTATTAAATTCATTACATAAGCTATTTTTTGAAGTTTTTGTTGATTCAACAGGTCTACTTTAGTTGGGACTAACAAATGGATTTAGGCCTATAGAATTTAAAACATTTATTTAATATTCTTCAAAATGTATGGGTCTCAAAAATATCACAGAATCTAGGTAACGACACTTTTATTCTAAATGACGATAGCAGGAAGACATGTATACATAGAATTTGAGACTACACATTGATAGTTGATGGCTATGTAATTGTTGTACAATGCTCATGTTTCATGTATATGTAAGCTAAGTTCACTGCAAAGTTAGAAATGACTTGTGATTATTGTTAAATAATTATATTCTAATTATTACATACTAGTCATCATTGTCAGACTAACAAAATTAAACAAGTAAATTAGGGATGGGCCAGCCGAATCTGTGAATTCTCAAATCCTTTGCAAGGATTAAAGATTCACGAATCCAAATCCCTGTGCTAAAATAGGCAAACCAAATCAACCAAACAGTTTGCTGGAGACCAGGATGCCTGAAAACCTGGGAGACCAGACATACAAGGGGAGATGGCAAATAGGTGAGTTTTTCCCTTGGAGTTTGCTAACAATTTCAGAAATTACATCTGGGATTGTATTCTAATATATTTAAATTGAACATTTAATATTTAACTTCAGCATTATTTTCTGTACTGAAAATCAATGGCATGTAGAAATGCTTGGCTCAGTGGGCCTGACACCTATCAGAAGTAGTGGGACAGAGGGCAAGGTCACACAATCTCATCTAATTAGGCCAGTGTACTTCCTTCCATAAGACCAGTGGCTGGTTGTAAACCTATAGCTAGAATAGGATGAGAAGTGAAATGTCTGTCATGGTTTCTCATGAGCCACATGACAAACCACTTGCAGCAGAAAGGAATTTTTTTTTAAAAAAATCAGTGCCTCCGGGGCCTGCCAAAGGCCTGATTGGCTGGAAAGTACAGTCTTCTTGAGATTTCAAGGACAGCTGAAAGATTCTTTTGCATAGCTCCCTTGCAAAGCTCTTTCATACACAATTCTGGAGTTTGTAGTTTTACAAGGTGTCACAGCCTTCTCTGCCAAAGTGTGCTGGTGCATCATCAAACCACAAACCCCACCATGCCATAAGGAGCTATGCAAAGAAAATCCAGTTTTGATCTGGATTATCTCTGTACTGTAGTATGTGGCCCTGTTTACATAGGCAGGAAAATTTGGGATTAATTCACATTTTCCTGCCTGTGTAGAAAGGGCCTTCATGTCATTTTCAATCTGGGGAGATCCTGAGGCAAAACTATGACAATTGTCCTGGCCAGATTTCTTCAGAGGGAGGTTTGCCTTTGCCTAGGCTTTTGCTAAGGCTGAGAGCGTGTGTCTTGCCCAAGATTATCCTTCTTTCCCTTGCTCTTTAAATCCTTTTTTTAAAAAAGGATTCGAAAGATTTGAGTTCGTGAGATTCGTGGATTCCCAGAACCTTCCAGTGATTCGGATCCGGATTCAGAAAATTCTGGATGCGTCCCATCCTTAAGCAAATCAAAGCAAGTCACACTGTTCCCCCAACAACAACACCATGCTGAGCTTATGCAATTTGGAATAAAGAGGTTCATTTGCTATCATGGATACATTACACATACAACCTCAGCTAGGCTGAATATGCAACAACTTGCCTCTGGTTAACCAAAGGTCACAGAAAACTTGCATGCAGTTTTAGTAGTCTTAAATGGATCCTTTCCTCTAATTGGGACTAGTAATTGAATTAGACTTGTATTTGTAAAACTTCATTCCAAATGATGTCCTTCAAAAAAGTGTGACCACCTCTTCACGTCAAAAGGCCTTCAAATGACTATTTTATCAGAGTCTGTCTCTAGGTATGGCCTCCCAGTTTGCTATTACTGAGGGTTTGCATTGTCAAACTATTGAGCCATGTTTTACAGGATTCATTGACTGTTGATTGTAGGTATGCTTCATAGAATCATAGAATCATAGAAATGTAGAGTTGGAAGAGACCACACAGGCCATCCAGTCCAACCCCCTGCCATGCAGGAACACCCTCAAATCAATCCCGACAGATGGCCATCAAGCCTCTGCTTAAAAACCTCCAAGGAAGGAGACTCCACTACACTCCGAGGCAGCAGATTCCATTGCCGGACAGCCCTGACTGTCAGGAAGTTCTTCCTGAGGTTCAGGTGGAATCTCCTTTCCTGCAGCTTGAATCCATTGCTCCTTGTCCTGGTCTCTGGAGCAGCAGAAAACAAGCCCCCTCCTTCCTCTACGTGGCATCCCTTCAAATATTTAAACATGGCTATCATGTCCCCTCTTAACCTCCTCTTCTGCAGACTAAACATACCCAGCTCTCTAAGTCTATCCTCATAGGGCATGTCTTCCAGGCCTCTCACCATTTTGGTCGCCCTCCTCTGGACTTGCTCCAGCTTGTCAATATCCTTCTTGAATTGGGGTGCCCAGAACTGGACACAGTATTCAAGATGGGGTCTAACCAAAGCAGAGTAGAGTGGTACCAGTACCTCCCTCGATCTAGACATTTTGTTTGTTTTTTTAATTTAAACTGTAAACTGCTTTATATCATGCAACATTATTGGAACTGTTGTTTGATGGCGCTTTCTCCTTTGAGAGCACTATATCTTGGAAGCTACCCTTAAAAAATTAATAAATAGTAAAGGACAAAAAACATGCACAGATCATAAAACACTTGTTAATTTCTACAAAAATTATGTAAGTTGGAAATGTTGAGATTTCATCCCTTTATTTTAAAGTTTCGATTTGAAACTGGATGGCCTGCAATGGACGGAACATCCAGTTTGCAAGTAACATCCTGTTTGAAAGTCAATACACTGAGAATTTCATGACCCCACATATCACTGTGAGCTTTCCAAAACAGGTTTAATTTCAAATTTCTGAAATTCTACTTGAATTGATGTGTGCATGCAACACCATGGGTTCTTTTGGAATTCAGAAGCCTAAGAATCTTCTGAATCAAACCATCTGAAATACCTCTAAACGTCTCATTAAAAACAATAACCTCACAATTAGAAATCATAAGAGTCTGAAGAGCAAGGTGGGAAAGTCAAGTTGTTTCCTTCCATTCTGTGTAAGAATCTAGTCATAATCTGTCACCAATAATTAACATTTGAGACTGTTTCTTTGACAAAAGGGTGTGTTTCAGATTCCGGCAGAAAGATTAATCATACGCAATCTTTTGTATTTTACTTTAGTTAATTCTTCATGTCTGAAAATTCATCTTTATAATATTTTTGGCTGCAGAATATATAATTATGTGGGTTTGATTTTAATTAGTGCTTTGATGGATGATACAGACAACTAGCTCCTGACCTTTCCTGATATACCAAGAAGGGAGAATAGATAAAGGCACACTCACTTCCAGAAGGAACTTGCCACAAATGAACATGTGACAGGTACTTCAAAGTTTCTAAAGTTCTTACTTTACAAAAATTAGCTATTCAGTATTTCTTTTCATAAATATAATGGATCTACTTGTTCCTTAAATGGTGGAGGAAGTGTTGAACAAGAATGAAAATGTAAAATACACAACAGGTATTCTTTTCAACCAGGCTATGGAATATACTGGTAACTTGAAAACACCAATACTTTAAACTGCCAAGTCAGAGTGACAACCCCCCCCCCCACATTTTGCAGTTAAATACTGACTTTTTTTTTATTGATGCACCAAAATAGTATATACAGAAATGGTCAGATTTACAATTTAGATGAGGCATTTGATGGATGTGTTAAACAACCAACCTGATGTTTATCTGGCAGTAGATGGATAAAGTCTTCTCATAGCTTGTAAACATATTTGCAGTCCTCCCAACATAGTGGGTTGGATCAATAATACCATAGAGTAGAATTCAATGAACTTGGTTCTGTCAATGGTGTGGGTAGTAGGGAGGAATAAATTTTTGTCAATTCCTCCTCTTTCCTTAGATCCCAATAGTCTGCTCCAGAAACTACACTCCAAAACTTCAAAGGAAGTGGTACTGGGAGTTGAAGGAGGAGAGAGAGAATAATCAAAATTGTCTTCCCATTTTTTGATCCATGGGAGCTTCCATTTAACTGAAGAGGAAACTCTACTTTATCTACCTTGCTTTTGTGGTGGTTACATTTTTTTTTAAGAAAACAACATCACTGTTTTCACTTCTCAACAATAAGAAAATAAGCTACAACAATAAGGACAACATTGGGCACAACTTTGTCACCCCTGTGTCTTGTGCACCCCAGCTTGCCTTCTTAAGAATGAGCAGGCAGGCCTCAGCTTTTTGCCTCAGTCTTTTGCCCTATTGTGCGTCCTCCTCTCCTTCCCAATATAGCACAGGCGCTGTACTAGTCACTTGCAGGGCTGAATGGGAATACCATGCCTTTATTGCCTTTGGGAATTCCCCCCACACACACATAATCCATGCTATATGGGGTTTAGTCACTAACTAAACAGTATTATGGTATCACAACAGATCCGGTGCAGGCACTTTGCTAGCTAAAATGTCTGAGGTGCTTCCCAAAGCACAAAAAGGTGAAAGAATTCTACCTACTTGCCTCTCATTACCAGCTGGATTGATGAGTGAAATGAGGTGATGCCTTGCCCCAGGTACACAGCCCCTTCAAGAATGCTAACCAGTGCTGCTTGAGGAGATTGCCTCGGTTCTTCTGTTTGCTTCATGGAAATGAGGCAATGACAAACCAAGGGCACTTCTGTTCATGAGGACTTCCATTTAGGAGGTCAACACTTCAGGAAGGCTCAGCTTAACTGATCATGCCAGAATCTCATGCCTGCATGTCCCATTTACTGTCATGTTGTGAATTCCTGTAATGTAATAAAGTTGTGACCACTTATAATGCATTAATGTTGTCTGATGTCATCTTTCCAGGTGGGAGGGCAATCCCATTACTGTGCAAGTTCAAGCACACCGATAGTGAAGCTACCCTTGTTGTGATGCAATTGTAACATAATGTAGTTACACCTTAGTTACTGGGGAAAAAGAAAGCAGTTTCCCACTCTGCGAACAGCAGGTTTATTAATAGCAGTCAAATCTTTCTTCATTGTTTTCAGGACAAAGTGAAGTGAGAAATGTTTAATTGAACTAAGGCAAAGATATTTATATACACACAATATTATTAGAAAGGATCAAGAGTTTTCTCAGTGTTTATATGGCAAATGAAAATACTTAATCATTCACACAAAATTATTTTATTTGTTGTACTCTGAATAAACTTATTTAGTTTTATCATCACAATAACCTTATAAGTTAGATGTGTTAATCTAAGAAATGATGGCTTAAACAAGGGCATCCAGTGAGCTAACTTACTTAGCATGGACTTCAACTTCCAATGTCATTGTGAAAATGCTGGCTACCAGACCACAACTCTTGTCATGTGTACATTCAGCAGCATTATCTCCTTCATTATTCACTAACTGTAAATACAGGACAAGACCACATCAAAAAAGACATGGAATATGTCATCTGCCATCTCCCAAATTTGTACCTGCAAAGCTAGCAAACTATTCAGTTGCATCATTTGGCGCTGTTTTTTGGACTTCTCATCATGATGTTTTATCGAGTAGCACGACTCCAGGACTCAGACCCAAGTTTTATAACAAATGTTGACATGTTGACAATTAGCTTTATTATTTGATACACATTTCTAATTTAAACAATGTAGCATTTTAATGATAGTGCAATTTCAAACAAGTATAGGTTTTTTGTTGTGTAGTATTGCTGGTACTAAAGTTGAATTACATAATGAATTAAAAAACACTTCCTCCAACATTATTTGCTGAAATTGGTTGAAAGTGTAACATATCAGCCATTACCTAAAGTAATAGCCAATTTGGAAGGGTGGGGGTTAGCAACCATAATTAATGGTTTATAGCCGGCTCCAGTTAATTTTTTAAAATTAAATAACGTGTTTGAAAAACCTTCTGTCACTAAGCTGCCATCCATAACTGCAAGACTGAAATTAGTTATGGATCCCATAAAGCATATCAGGGTCTTGGCAACTGGTGGTATGGAAATCAGAAATAACAGAATTAAAGAAAGACTGGACACATGTCAAAATAGCCCAGATGTGAAGCTACTCTGGCTGAAAATACATGATTTTCAAAACAATGAGTTAAAGTGATCAGTAAAAGTGGGGGTTGGGTTAATGAACTGCAGTAAAACTGGAGTATGTTAGATTAATGAGAGAATCATTACAATTAAAAGGTGGAGTTATAGATTCACTGGCTCTTCCCAGACTTACTGAAATTAAATACATTATTTTGTGCAATATTTTACATTCAAATTTCATATTGGGCTTTAGGATAGAAGGTTTAGAGGAGGTGAAAAAGCCTCTCTTCTCAGATAATATTTCACATTGTCATTCTTTTTTGCAACATTCAACTGGAAAACTTTAGTTGCCATATATTATAATGGTATTTTAGCTCTAAAAGTAGTTTTCCAGTCAATGTTCTTGGCCTTTCAGGGAGACAAACCGTTTTTCTTTCCTCTAAATGAGCACAATAAAATGGGCAAGCTGTCTAAAGAGGAAAAAGAGCAGACAAACTGTTGGTATAAAGCTCAATAGGAAAAAATGTGATACAGACAAAAGGAGAGCTAAACCATGTTTACAGTTTACGCTACCATTTATTCTACAGGTCAGCCTACATGGGAAGTGTTTCTTCCCATCACTATAATCATTAGAAGCTGTTCAAACTCAAACCTGCTCTGACTTCTGCAGTGAACCTTTAAAAAAAAAGTAACAAAGAGAGGAACCAGAACATACCAAAAAGTTGGAAAAATAATAATCCTCTATCACCAAGCATATACATTTCACCAGTGTTTCTGACATTTATGGCCCAGTCCAGACATCCTTACAGAGGTGGATTAAATGTATAATGTCTAGCTAGGTAGAGGCAGTAGAATTGAGGTTTATAAACATAATTGGCTCACTAAAGTTTTCCATGAGGGCCCTCATGTACATGAATTGCTCCTATACATGCTCTTTTCCATTCATTTTGATGGAGAGATGAGCTACATGAGCGCATGACTACCATTCTGTTAAAATTAATAGAGAATTTGTGAAAGTGAGTGAAACACTGTGTGTGTGTGTGTGTGTGTGTGTGTGTGTGTGTGCTGTGTTCTGAATCCCCTTGGTTTATAACAGATTACTAAAATGCAACTACAATTTATCTGTTTTTGCCTGTTTTTACTGCTTATGTCCAAAAATCAATTACAATTCCATAAGCCACCTTGCTTAATCATTTTTACCCTGTCAGGCTATAGAGAACAATATAAAAAGGTGTAAGCAGGGTTTGGCATGTGTGGGGGCAGCAGAAAATATAAAATGCAGATGCATCTCAGATAAAAATTCAGAAGGTATCATTTAAAAAAAAAAAGAGATGGTGTTAAAGACAATTGAATTTGTTCCTCTTCCAGCAAAAACATATTAAGCTAAAATTGGGGATGGAAATAATCCTACCTGTTCTCAACCACAGATTACAACAGTATGTGGCACTATGTTTCAAAGTAGGCAGATTTTTCTGAAGGCTGCCACTAATCACCTGCCCATGTTCCTTCAAATTAATTATATATACATTCTGGTTTGAAGAAACAAGGACTTTATTGGTAATAATTTAAACTCTCACTTGCTTGGCACCTGCTACAGATCAATAGCAGATAGTTAAGTGGATGAAAAGGCTAAATGTGATTGTCATTTACAATGCAAGGTCTCCCTCCTCACCCCCCAGCTTTTAGAACATCTCATTTTGGAATACTAAATTCCGGTTCAGGTACATAGCTGCTGCACATTCAGTACATTCTGTTCTACATTAAAGATCTGTCATTTTTAAGGCCAAAACACAAGGATAAGTTATAGTAAAAACTAACATGAAACGTGCAATTTTACAGATTCTATTGCTGGTGGCCATACATCTTTGATGGCAAAACTACATTGGTTGTAGCACCATAAAAATCAATAAATATTAACCTTTTTCTGACACTTTCTGCACAGATGCTTTATCAATTGCTGTCAGGTGATAGAGCAGTTGGCTGTGTACTGTATTTTTTCAGCTAAGAATCTATACCAAACTTGAAAATCAATGTAGATTAACAAGCCTTTTAATTCAAAAATTACAAGTGGCCTTTCAGTCTCCAGTGTAAAGAGTAAAAAAAAATAAAAATAGTACTGTTGTATCACATGTTTGCCTAAGATGCCTTCAGGAGAAATTGCACAATTTGAACGAACCCTGACTAACTTTACAATCTTCTGAAATGAAGAATAAATCAAATGCTGAGTTGTAAGCAAATCTTTACATTAGTTGCAGTGTACATTTTTTTAAATCCTTGGTTTGAGTGTAAACACACACACACACACACAATAATTAACATCTTTCCTTCATCATGTGCCACTCCTGCACAGATACTGCTAAGACCCACTTCAAGGGATATTTTCTTGCAACAAAGAGTTATTTTATTTCTATTTCTATTTTGTCCTAAATAAAAAGATCTCAGGATAGCATAAAGGTAGTATCAATACTAATGAGTTAAAACAATTTAAACAATAAAAATAGTTTTCAATAGATTAGAAACATATTAAACAGGTTAACAAGCTAAAACAGATTTGAAAGGTGACTAGCCAATGACTGGCCAATACCTGGTAAAGACCAAAGTGATGAAGTGAACTTTATACCACAAAATCTTATGCCATAATGTTATGTTAATCTTCTAATTGCCACATTTATGTTTCTGCTGTAGGCTAACTGTACAATCATAAACCAAAGACATGCTGGCTTTAGGGAATCAGAAACTGGGAGAAACTTCTTTTGCCAGCAGAAATCCCTTTTAACAGCAGTTTTGCCAGCACAACCTTCCTCTGGCTGCTCATCTCAAAGACCTGCTGCCAACAGACCAACCCGCTGCACAAACTGCTCTGCTAACTAGTTAAGATCTGGTGGCAGAATTGGTTGAAAAAGGAGCAGAGAACAAGAAGGGGGGCTGGAAACGGGAGTTATTCTAGATCCTATTCTTTTTCAGACAAGGGACACAGTGAATTTATTGGCTCAGGCCAAACTGAAGATGAAAGTCCTAAGTAATTTCAAATATCCCTATGTTGAGGTGTGTGTGTTCTGGATTCAGCTGGCCCTGTAATCTTTGCCACTTAGGATTGCACTTATTTTACAGGTACTCACTTGTAAAATATTCACTTCAGGGATTCTTTGCAGCTACAGGAGCCCTCTTATTTGCCACAGTTCCACCATTAATTTTCAATGGCGTGACAAGAAGGATAGTTCCATGCCTGAGAAGCATGTAGTGGTGCCTCCCTCCTCACTGAAATTAATGGGCTAGTCTTCCCAAACACTTGTACATTGAGGCACATATAGAATTTGAATGTGAGGCATTGCATATATGGCTCCTATTTTAACTGAACAGGATTACAAAATAAAAGTGACTAGTCTGTGCAGTTTTGGCTCTGATGAATAATATATAACAAAGAATAAAGTTGTAGATGTGAAGACTTCACCAATAAGTTAGATTTACATTTCATTGGAAAAGTCAGCATTAGACACAGAACAATCTATAGGGAAATAAATAACTGCTTTAAGAAGCATGATGTTATGTCAGTGGAAGCTAAACTCAAATACACTAAAAGCTTAATTATCATATCCTCTGAAATTTGACTGAAGAATAGAACAAGTTTACATTTGTCATTTCTTTCAATAGCTACTGTTTTACTATTATTATTCAAATATAGATGTTCATTCTGCCGGTCAGTGTCAGGAACAATCTTATTTCCTCCCTAGAACATTACAGTGTTCTTAGTTTGGGATCACAAATTTTTCAAGTTGTATTTTCTATTTTTCCAAGGTACAATTAACTAATCGTTTTCCTTTATCAAGGCCTTTTCACATGTGACATTTGGCAAGGTTTCCCCCCAGCAATTTCTGGCTTGGCAGCAATGCCAAGATTCCTGAATTGAAGCCATAGTGTTTTGAATGTTTTTTTTCCCTCCAATCAAGTCACCACTGGTGCATCCTGATTTTAAATGCAACTGTTAATGGAGCTTGGCATAGGCTCAAAAGCGTTTTCTCTCAAGTGTTATAGGGATGAAGATGGTCAGCTCAGGTTATTACCTTGAGGCTATCCCAGGCGAATGCTGCTGTATGTGTTTCTGGCTCTGACATGGTTCCATTAAAGAAAACAAAATATCCATGGTAGCTCAAGAAAGCACTATCATTCTGGCCCAGAAATCGCAAGGCTGCAAGCATTTGCATTGTTAGACCTGGAGACATATCCATAAGACCGTGATAAATTGCAGGAGAGGAAGAAAAGTCAGCAAAGACTATGGTGCTTTAAAGTACAGTAGAACGAGCATGCCTGTATGGTGTGTTTGTTAAATTTAAAGGCTTATTTTCACGGGATTTTTACAGGATCAGATTTGTTATTGTATATATACTTTGGTAAGTTCGAAAAGCAGTTCTGACTACTGTTACTGCTTTTTGAACTTACAGAGTCTAAATTCCATGCTGAAATCCCAAGATGGTTTCAAAGATCTACCCTTATTCTGCATGTTTTGATAAGGTTTTAGAGTAATAGGATCTGACCCATTTTCATAATTATCAGCTGCAGAAAAGCCATAGATGAACACTGCATACTCCTTTATTAATGTGTTGTCGAATTTCAACTAGCTCTATCATTCCTTCTATTTCCAAAGTTCAGAGGTGAGTGTGGATTCTCATGTAACCAGAACAGCAAGATCCAGACAGAAAGTGGAGCTATCAGCAAGGTTGGAGGAACCACCCCCACAGCTCAATGAAGGCTGGTATGCTCAGTCATCACAGTATGCTGCTAAAGTGTGGGGTAAGGGGAAATGGAATCACAGATGAGGGCATAGTTGACTGACTAGAACAAAGGATTATACACTATGAATTAGTATGGGTGGAATTATTCAGATTTTATATCTGTAGAAATCAAGCTTGTCTTCATAGATAATGCTACTTGGAGAACCTGATTTCTTTAAAAGTTTTCCCAGGAGTCCCAAAGAGCATAATATGAAGATGAGGTAAGCCACTCTAGAGAGCACATTACAAAGATGTTATGCTAACATTAAAATTTCTTATTGAAGAAAGTATCCACTGAGAAAGTCTTTGAAAACTTCACCGTTTCCAAAGCTTATTCACAATTTGAGACTTACCCTGAGCAAAATTTGCACAAAATTGTTTTGCACAGAAAACATTTTCTACACAGCATCTACACAGAGATATTTCCTGCATTGTAAAAGTTCTCTGTGCACAAAATGCTGTTTGCTGTGCAAAACAATCATAGGCAAATTTTGCACAGAGTAAGTCCTGAACTGTGAAAATTCTCATCAAGCCAGGATTCCTTTCCTCAATGTTATCAATACTCAAAAAACATCTTTTTCAACAATTTTTGAAATGTTTTCTAATATTCTTTCTATTCCTAGTTTCTAATCTGATGTTTCTGATTTGTTGCTTTACCAGCTCACAATAATGAGCATGAATAATTGCTGCAGAGCTATCCACATCTAGGAGAAAAGAAAGAAATCAAGTCCCACACATAGTATGTCTCAACAGACAGATGCATATCATCGTCATCTGCCACCTATCTATAAGTATATGTGTATGTGCCTTCAAATTGCATGTCAACTTATGGAAACCCCACGAATTTCATAGGGTTTTCTTAGGCGAGGAATGCTCAGAGTTGGTTATGCCAGTTCCTTCCCCCAGAATACAGTCTACAGCACTAGGTATCATTGGCAGACCCCCATCCTAATGCTAACCAGGGCTCACTCTTCCAAGATCAGACAGGATTTTGTACCTTTAGGGTACTTAGGCTGCCTATAAGCATATGCATAGCTGAACTTTAATCACAGCTGAAAAAGTTTCTAAATCACTACATTAAAAAAAATCCATAACTTAGCATTTTGGAATTCTTTCTTGAGTGGGTGGATGTAAGAGTGAACAACTCCACACAAGAAACCTTACATAATCTTGTGAATTGCAAAGGCTGTAACAGAAAGATGTTCTATGATATATTTTAAATAATGGAGAGAAAGAAAAAAATGAATTATTAAGGCCAAGAGATATATTTATACTAATTTTATTATACAAAGTACTCATTTAAGTCTGTCTACTCCTACTTTCTTTCACAACTAGAAGAGAAATGCTAAGAGATTTTTCTCTATATGTACCATTCCTGTTTTGTGCTCTGTAATTACGTTCTTTCATTTTCCAAAAATTGTGTTTCTGGAAAAGAAAGCAAAAAAGAGTGTCTGTCACTGGAACATTCAGTTAGGAATGGATTTATGCATATACAGACTCTAAACCAAGCAGACATGTCCCCGCACAATGTACAACGAGAGTCAAATGGCATATAAATTTAGGGGTGATATTACATGGATATGGCTGTCTGATGAATAGATGAGGGCTGACTAACATGGTGATTTAGGAAAGTCTACTGTCCAGACATGCAGAAAAGGTTTAAATTACTACTCTACTAGTTCATCTACATTTTAAAAATATTTTTCAGGAGTCTTTTAGGGTAAGGTGGACTCTAGGTCAAGACAAGCTGAACCCTGTAACTGGCTTGAATTTAAACCGAAACTTATTTTAAACTTAGATTATGTAAATCAAGCTTATTTTCCAAAATCCACTCAAAACTGAGACAAAGGAAAAGGCAAGAAGTTATATAGGAGAAGTTTCTGAGATTCCCCCCCACCTTTCCTATATGAAATCAGAAAAGCCTCAGTGAAATCAGATTTGTGTGAGAGCTCCAGTTCTACACCTGGGCTGACCATGTGCTCAGCAGCAGCTTGTTCTGCAATTACATGTTCCCTTACCTGAGCTTGTTTTGCATCCAGCTCTGGTGGTGGACCTTGAGGTTTTAGTGGAAAACAATGCTCATGTCATATGTCTGAAGTTTGCCCACCCTGGCTTCTAAGAACTTCTCTGAAACCATAGAAATTGTTTTTGAAAAATGAAAGCTCAGGTTTTCTAGGAGCCAGATGTTTTACCCAATAGACCATTTGATGCTGGTTGTACATTTCTACGGAACTGCAGATCACACACGGTCCTGGACATGCTTTGTTCCATCTGATGGAGGTAAGAGGATCGAAACAATCACTTTCTCAAAGAAAGAAACATGCAGAAAGTTGAACATGTCAGTCTTTACTTAAATTATCAGCAGAAACCAGCATTAAAATTGCAGCAGGAGCTTTAAACTGTATGTTTATAATGAAGTCCAGACAGTGGAAGAAGGAGTGTAACTGGTTATTCTGCCTCTCTCTCCAGCAGCAGAGAAAAGAGTAACCTTAATCATTTGTTTTAGAGTTATTGTTGTACTATTCCTTTAAAGTACTGCATGATTTAACATGTATGGGGTGGTGGTGGTTCCTTATAATACTAATATAAATATATCAGTTTAAGGTCTTTCTTGCATTTGACACAGATACAAAGAAGATTCCAATCCAATGTAAACCTGAGATCTGTCTCATTTTGAACAATAGACCAGTATAAACTGTCTATAAAACAGCAGGTTCTACCCAGTATGAACTGAGTGGATTTCTTCTCCTACAATGGAAGCTCCTCTCTCTTTTTTTTCACTACCTTCCAAATCTGTCTGGGAAGTGCACAAAGGGATGCAGGTGGCAGGAGTCTGTTCCATCAGCAGTATATCTTCTTCTGGTGGAATAATTGCACATAAGGCAATACAGTCACACACAGAGTCTTAACATTTTATTATACAACATTTCCTCTTTGCACATAGCATCCTGATGCCAAAAATTACATTAAATTGCATTAAAAATCTTGGGGGTTTGGTTTTTTTTGGTTTTATTTTGTCATTTGGAACAAAAGGTTTTTAGCTAATGGTAAGCTTAGTGTAAACTCTCCTTGGCTTACGATGAGCAAAAATTACAGGTGGTGTAATTTAATATCAAGTTACTGTATTAAAAAAATCAATAATAACAAATTAGGCTTCTATGGACACTGCTTTCTATAATTTTAGCAATGACAGTCAAGCTCTTTTCTCATCTGATCATTTTAGAGGTCACTGAGACCATAATTACAGGCCTAGTCACTATGATGGGCTTTTCTAAGAAATGGAATCGGGGGGGGGATTTTATTCCTCTGCTTATTCTGTGGGTCAGCATTTTCTTCCCTTATATTTCTTAATTCCTTTAAATGGAAATTATTTAAGGCAGTCCAACATGCATTCATCAAATTAAATTTAAATAGTACAAGTGACAGTTTTTTAAAAAATGGCTAGGATCCCAAGGATATGAAGAAATACTTAGAATTTGAAAGACAACTAACAGGTGATAAATGTGATGGTAAGAAAAATTCAAAGAAAACTATGAGAAATAAATATAAATCACAAAGCAAAAAGAAGATGAACAGGTTGCTCAGTTCTAACTATGGTTCTTCAAGCAGTCATCTGTAAACTAACACATAGCTGGTGTTCTGAGTAGTACAACTTATGTGTGCAAGTCACAGAGACCACAAAGAAGAAAACAAAGTTACTGAGTATCTCAGGTAAGGAATATTAATATCCAAAATAATCAGTATGTTGTAGCAGTACACAAATGAACAACAATAGTTTTAAGTCAGCATGGCTAGATACCGATTGTCTGGTATAATGAAATTCAATTTCTGTTCCCTCAGTTCAGCTGTCAGTGATCCTGGTGAAATAAAAGTTTATTATACTGCACAAATATGCCTACCCCAACCCCTGCATGGTTAAGGACTATCCTGTAGTATTTGGCTTCTTCATCACGGAGGAATTACATTCAGTGCAGCATCATATAAATTATGAAAATGTGTACACAACAGTTCTCTGACTGAGAGTCAGTGTGGCATAGTGGTTTGGATGTCAGACTAGGACTTTGGAGACCAGAGTTCAAATCCATGGAAACTCACTGGGTTATCTTGGGCAAGTCACACTCTCTAAGCCACAGTAGAACGCAATGCTAAACCTCCTCTTAACAAATCCCAACAAGAAAACCCCATGATACATTCAACTTCGTATGTCATAAATGACTTGATGGCACACATCAACAAAATCAAATCATGTTACATCTCTTTGATGATCTCATTTTAAAGGGTTTTATAATTGGAAATTTTTCATTTTCCTGAAGTAAAACCATTTTACTAGGACCAGAGAACACTGAAATAGAGCTGAAATGTGTCCATGTACCACAAGTTGGTCATCACTGCCTCAGTAGGCCACAGGAGTACAGAAGGCCTATTTATTCCAGCATGTCTAAAAGAGAGAGAGAGAACAGTGCACAGTGCACCTCAAAACACCACTGAGATCAGGCCTACAGGTGGCTCTGATTCAGAGTCACTTTCCTAGGCATTACAAGCTGATGGAGTTATGATAGTCTCCAAAATATGTGATCCTCTTGCCACAGAGTGTATCCTTTTTTTGTTCAAATACCAAGATCCAACTGAACACTTGCCAGTAGGTACATGGTGATTCCTGTTCAGGAACCAATGATGATCTGGACACCATGCTCTGAGTTACAAAACTCGTGGTATGGTCTATTGTGTATACAATTTGACACAACAGGCTAAAGCTCACGTTGCTAATCTAAGGTGGTAATAGCACATGCTGCTCCTCCATAGGCAGTACATCCAGCACATAGAGCATAAGGCTGTATTATGCCACCTTTTCCTTTCAGGAATGCATATAATAAACACACCATCTTTCTGCACAAAAACTGTTAACTGTCTTAAGGAAGATATTTTAACTAGATGTCAGAGACAATTTCAGATAACTTTTTGAAGCATGTCCACAGCATGTGGAAGAATGTCTATAGCTAATTGATGTTCTCTTCTTTGACTAGTAACTCTCCATTTCATACCATAATCTGCTTCTGGCACAGTTCTAAATGTCAAAAGATTAGGTCAATTCAATCACTCAATCAATTTGTTTATTTATGGTCATAAAATATGTAAAAAAAGGTATTATAAAATAATAGTATATAATTACAGTTACAGCTAAAATTTATACTAAAAGATTGGGTCAGATGGATCGGAAACAAAAAAAGCCAAGCATTAGTATGTTATGCGTGGTAAGGGCCACAGCCAAAATCTCCATCAGATACACAAACAATCTATGGCTTATGACCATGTTCAGGAAATAGACTCCATTTACGTCAACAGAATACATCAACAGAAGGTGGGTAGAAATCCAGAAGGCCGTATTCTTATTTATACCTCACAACATTTTACAGATGTAAACCAAGACATGTCTGGCCAAGCAACATCAGAGAATGGTCAAAATGGCAGAAGTTATAAGTGAGGAAGAACATACGAGATAGGGGAGGCTAGAGCAGTTTGCTTTTGCCTGACCCTACTAGGTAAGGCAATATTCCACCCCCTTGAGTCCCGTCTGCTGAGTTAACTGTATACAAACTACTTATGTATTTTGAACTCAGTTTGCAGCAACTGAAGTAAGTTGAAAACTAAACAGGAAAAGGAAAGAAGAAGAGAAAAACTGGGGCATTTTAAAAGCAGCTGAAAAAACAGTTCGACAGAGTAGTAATCAAGATTGACTCTGTCAAACCAGGACAGCTGGAAGGTATGCTTACTGAATTGAGTAATCTACTCTAGCAAAGGATTTCAACGTTGTCAGACACTTGTCATGCTGGATGGTTTCTATCTTGTAATTACAAGTTATATCGTATTTTTAAGTAAAAAGTCTATGACACAGTAGCAACACATAAGGAATTTTAATTTCCACGTGCAACAAAATGATGCTGAAATGTGATCTTCATTCTTTCCTATCTTCCATTCAGATGCAATATTCATGAACAATAAGGTGGATCTGGGTAAGCAACAAACTACTGGCTGAGCTTTCATGAAGTTTTTTCCCCCCTTTATACCACTGACAAGAAAAGGACCCTCCCACACACGCACAAAAAGGCAGAGGACTTTGAATTAATCCCTTCCCATTTTCTAGTTAGATGTCTAAAACTTGGAAATAACAATTATCATGGGAATGCTACCGCCAGGTGGTGATGGGCTACTGCAAAACAGGGAATACCTTTGGAAAAAAAAATGTATGTAATGAAGAAAACAATCAACTTCAGGAAGCTTAATTTTCTAGAAATACAAGGGTAAGGTAATCTATATAGGCTGCATGAAGCCAAGCATCCTTCCTTAGACCCAGAAAAACGTTTATGTAAGGTTTTTATTTCAAGCACATGCTAAAATTACTATTCTGCACAAGAGAGGAAAAGGACTCTCTGCCAATCAATATGACATGCAATTGAAAGACTGACACTAATAGCTATTACTAGAGTGAACTTGTTTGAAGCTGAGCTGCTGCTGCTTACCATTTTCTTTTTATACAGCATACTAGCTATCAAAAATACTGTTTTATGTAGCTTGGAACCCAAGCAATATCCTGTTACTCTAGCAGCTGGTAGCTGTTTCCAGTACCTGCCCTAACAATGACAAGCCTTTTTAAAAATTCATTTTTAAATAAATGAATAAGCTGCATTACAGCATTCAAGACAAGCATGACTTTGTAGGTCACTTTGTAAAAGTGACAGTGAAGTTACAACCGGAGAAAGGCTGAAATCTGATTTTATAAAAGTTGGCCCTATAGCCATTCTCAGCAACTTTGTGCATGAGTATGTGGCATATGCAGAGTTTCATTTGCTCTCTACACTTACAGGCATCATTTGACTGAATGCTTTCCTGATACAGAGAAATTGAGTAATGAGGTAATGGATATATAAACTGATCAGTGAAAATCTGTTATTTAATATCATCTCCACCTCATTCATTCATTCATTTATTTATTTATTTATTTATTTATTTGAAGTATAACCCTGCTTCAGATGCACCCGTGTAAGTTTTAGAAATCATATACATAACTTCAGGCATTTCACCTTTTAAAAGCAGTGGGGTACAAAAAAAGAAAAGGAAGGGAAAATGATATTTAGGAAAATAAGCAAACCACTGAGAACTATATGCCAGTTATTTCAGTTATGAAATTTTATATGACATTCAACAACTACAGCTTCCATGTGGTAGCACACTCATACCTTGATAAAAAATCATATAATAGATCATGCTATAACTTTTAGCAATAACCCCCCCACCCTTTAATAATTTGATGAATGCTTCTGTCAAGAAGGATAAAGATCACAATTTTATTTAGGCTTAACTACTTGAACTTTCACGATTCAATTCATGAATATTGCAATTGTTAACAACTGATACGATCACAGTCTGTCCCACTCTTATGATGTAATCACAGAGCAGCTTGCCTTTGAAGCCTAGTTTCATTCAGACTATGGATATGGAAAAGAGAAATTTATGTGGTGCAAAAATGAGTTGTGACCTTAGTACCATTTGCGTAGTAAAAATGCTTTCCTAAAATTTATCAGGGTTTGCTGGGAACAATGTGCTAGACAGAATTAGAGCAGAGATATGGCTCTTTACCTCAGAAGTAATATAGAAAGGATAGAGGCCTGGCTAACTCAAGCAGTGATTAATTGATCTGCCTCACTCTGAATTTCAAACTGTAGAAACCAATAGTACACTTTGAATGTTTCCTGTGAAGTTGCCTTTTGATGGTATAGTTTCCCCTGTATTTTGAATTAAATGACACTAATTTCACTATGATGACAAACTGTTTCAGGAAATATACATAAAGCTAAATAGAGGTCTATTAAGTAAAAATAACTTGTTTAGTTATCTTACATTACGGAGTACAAATGATTCATGGCAATTCTATCTGTTGCTACTTCTGCACAGTAGAAAACTTCCCAGGTTTAAAATTTATCTATGGTGTTTTTTAAAAATATGCTCAAAGTATATTAGAGTAGTCCTTTATTTTAAAAATTCATGTGCTACATGTAAATTCTCTATTTGTATTTACTTGCACAGAGGCCTGTGTGCACTTTGTGAACATATAAGTTAAATGGAAATGTGCATACAGTGCTAGGGACCACTACCATATCTGCACTCATCAGCTACAATCATTTATTTTCTGGAAATTCTCCAGGGACCAACAACTGACAGCTCAAGGAATGACACTAACCCATGGTCCAATGCTTTGAGTAGCACTAACTCATAAGACATCTTCATAAGACTTATACCTTCCTGGAAGCAACAGTCTTGAAGTGCTAAATAGTTAAAAGGGAAATCTAGGACTGGGTCCCCCATAATTTTATTATCCTAAAAGCAGCTAAGATGGGGTATGGGGTACAATTTGTAATGGGACATGACATGGAAACTTTTCCCCCTAGAACTGTTGCCTTGATCGAGCACTCCCCTCAAAGCTGCTCAAGGACACAGCCGCACAAACATACTGAAACAACGCGTCCCTCTCTCTATCGCTACTAGCAGATCTGGGTGAGAATGGACTGATTTGAAGTCAGGGCTGCAGTGCATCCTGCTTTTACAGTCCAGTCATGAGTGCCACATAATGTCTGGTCTGGTCATATCACCAAATTTCAACTTTGGCCTTAAGCAAGACCTGTTCCTAATTTAGATATATAGGGCTAATGATTACCATATGATATAGTAAAGAAAGGGCATTCTCCTTTACTGCTGCTCTTCATGCATTACAAAGCTCAAGGTTTATAAGTAAACTGTGAGTCAAACTCAGTTTTGTAAATAATGCAAATAAAAATGTCCCCACAGGTATCACTTGGTGACTGAATGCAAAATACTTCTATGTTAACTTGTCCACAAGTTAATGTGAATCCTGCAGTGGGAATGGAATACTTACGTTAACCAAACTGAGATGAAATCTGCCTTTCTCCTTGGTCAAATTAGTGCGTGCTGAACTCAAGGTTCTCTCCTATGACAGCCATTTACATGAATCCATTCGTGGAAATGAAAAATCTGCTAACAACTGTAAATAACTTCTTACCAGCATGCAAGTAAGCAAGGTCTGGGTTCTCAATATCAGGATGCAGTTCTTTCAGGTGATTGCGAAATTCCATTGGGATATTGGTTCCATATTCACATTTTGGACAGTTGTACATCTTTACTCCTTCATGTTTGTCGGTGTGCAGGATATGCTTGCGGATATTTTCAGCGCAGTTGGACCTAAAGTGCAGAGAAAAAATAATGAAGTTATATTATACATGCATACTCACATGCTGAATTGAAATATTGCCATATAATGGTTGACTCCCCACAGTTAGGCTTGTGAGTAACTTCCCATTATATGACTGATATTGACGTTCACCAAGCTTTTCAAGAAAACACACATTAGGGGAAGTTTCACTATAATTCAAAAATGCATTTTTAATACATCTTTAAAATCATTTTTCTTTCTTTCAGTTTTGAAATGAACATAGTGGTCTGTGTGCAGTCACATTTTCTCAGCAAACATACTGTGTTAAAACATACTGGACTATTTTTTTTAAATGTTTGGGATTGGGAGTATCTACTGCCTTTTCAGAAAAAGTAATGGCTATATTGTTTTAGCATGCCAACATTGCAAGCAAATATGAAGTAGAAATAAAAATATGCACAGTTCCAATTATATGTAACATTTGTCCTACATTACACTTTTCAATTTTTTAATACAGTTTGAGCAGGAATAAAGGCATGGCTCTACCTCCCCCCCGCCCACACACACAGAGGAAGGGGTTTCCCAGAGACCAAAATGGATCCATAAAAGATGTCAAGACTGCTGGAAAAAAGAGAGGTAATTTACAGGTTGCCTCTCTATATCCAGCAACCTGCATGGCCACAAAACAGTCAGGTCACCGTGCTGAACTGGCTGCTGGAGATTACTGGGAATAGCCCTGCCCTCTCATTCCATTGCTATGCAATGCCTGCAATGTCATGAGTTGGGTACACCTTTTATGTGCATGAAGCCAGTACTTTTAGCAGAGTACTGCCTAGTAAATCTAGGCTGGAAACATGCCTGGCATCTCAGCAGCACAGAGCATCCCACATATATTAAGAAAATTCATTATGAACATTTTTTTAAAAAAGGCTCTGCTAGATCAGGTCAGAGCCCTATCTGGACCAGCATTCTTTTCATACAACAGCCAAAACAGTGTCCTATGGGAAAGCTACAAGTAGGAAACAGCTGCTGATGAGATTCTATGGGAAGCAGGACACAGGAGTCAACCAGTTGCCTATGAGTGGATCACAATAGCACCGTCCCAGCCAAGGTCTAAATCAGAGATGATGCATGAAGCTCTGCCAGAAAAAACTGTGAACATATACAAACTTACTAAGGCCCTTTTCGTACAGCATTTGCCATGCAAAAGAGGGCTGGAGCATTGTGCGATTGTGAGGACCGATCCACATGACACACTCACAATTGCGCAACGCTCCAGGGGCCAGCAGGTGCCAATCACACACCTTTTCATTTTCAGCTAGAAGTCAAAAATGGTCGCAATTGCGCATTGCTCCCAGGCGCACTTACCTGGCGTGCGGAACCTCCAGAGCCATGCCGGTTGTACTTCCTGCCCCAGTGCAGACTGGGAAACTCCCAGGCTGCACTGTGGAAGGAGGAGGTGGGGCTCTCGTGCAAGCAGGCAGCTTGTGCAGAGCTGAAGGACCCCAGATGCGAGAGCCTCTTGCCGGAGGCTGCTCGTGTGATCCCTGCACCCCAGCGCCGGAAGACGGTGAGGTGCAGAAAGGGCCTAAGTTCTGAATCTCACTGAACAGCCCATACTATCAGAAGCATAATTCTGTCCTAAACAGTTTTTCCATATATCAGTGGAGATTTTGAAGACTGTTTTCTAATACCAAAGTTCTAAATGTTTTCCAGTGCACAAAGGGATCTCATAAGTGTACAGGCTTTCCCATTCATTTCCCAAACGGGGGAGCTGCATGCAGGCAGAACAGTTAACAGATAGAGCTGTTCTCCTACAAAATCAGTCTGAGAAGCTCTGGTATACAGGGGAGCTTTCTGGAGGTATCACAGGACCTGAACAGAGCTTATAAAAGTTACTTTGGAAGCTATGAATCCCAGAATCCTCCAGTAACTAAGGCTGGGGGCTACTGGGAGTTTAAGTCCCAAAAGTAACTTCCAAATCAGTTCTTGAATGTGTGAAAGGCTCCTAGATTATGCTGTATGTTTGAGAAGGCAGAGGTGTGTATGAGACTATTACAAGTTAACTGTTTTTTAACCCTTTGACTTAACCATTTTTAGTTTAGCAACATAAAAATGAACCAGTTTTTTTTTTTTTAAAAAAGGCAAAAAAAAATGTTCACAACGACAATAGTATAGGTAAAAAGAAAAAATAGCAAAAAGAAACCTGCAAGAAAGAATGCAACTGAAGAGGTAAGAGTGAGTGCACACCTGGCCGCTTAGGAACTTTAAGGGCATTCTGGATATTTTAAATAGTTCTTTCCTAATATGACAGGTTCCCTAAAATATCTACAAGAGGCAGGTCGATTAAATGCAGGGGTTCAATGCTATCTCTTATAAGGTGATCACATAAAGTTGATATCTACCGTATGGTACTGTCTAAGCTTACCTTCTGTCATGAACATCTGCTATATAACAACAGGCTACAGAAACATCAGAGAAGACACCTATCATCTTCATCATAATTAAGAGAAACTCCTGGTCCTCAGATCTCTGAAGCAATTTTACATAGCCAGCCACTGCTGTAGACTGGGAATGATTTGCAGCAACAGCTTTATAATGGGCACTTTTACATACCGAAGAAAATAGAATTCATACTGATTGTTTATAGAACTGTATTTGAATGGATAATGTATTAAAGCTGTGGATATTTGCAAGCAGTATGAATTTGAGTATTTTTAAATTTTCACAGGCTTATTTGAAATTGCTGTTTCATCTATTACTCCCATTTTTAACCCAAAAGGTATTCTGGTTTAACCTAAACATGAGTTGAAGGTTGTTCTTATATCTTTACAATTCCTTAAATTTGGGATATGCAGGATTATTATTTTTTTACAGTCTCATCTTTTTACTTGCTCTTCTCAGATACTGGGCTGGCCTTAGTTATACTAGTATGTAAACAACTGTACCATCTTCTCTGTCTGTTGACTGACTGCAAACCTTGAAACAGCTATGTTGCATGTGAATTCTGTCAAAAATGAAAGAAAGTTACAGGAGGTAGTGCACAGAGATCTTACAAATCTTTTGAGGGTAGCGCAATCTGAAACTTTTGCAAAAGAATTTAAATTCCTGAATTGACACTGTGAGACATACTGAATACTTAAGGAGCTACTTTTACAGCATGGTCTCTGTGAGCAGTGGAGGGGGAAATGAAACAAGGGATGGAAGAAAAAGGCAACAGAGAAGGTAACAAAAATATAGACTGGGATGTTGTGGGGGCATTGGGCACAATGACAGATAGGATTTGAGATTTTGAGAAGTGTTACGTTCAGTAGGAACTTAAAAAAATAATAATACTGCTGTCAGCCCCAAAATCCTGATATTGAAACCACAGTCAGGGCACTTACCTCTCAAGCCCCAAGTCTCACTGTTCCCCCTTCACCTGTTGATTCTGCAGTCAGGGAAGGTTGAGATGATTTCACTATACTGAACATGCTACCTTTGCACCTTGGGTTTTTGTACTGTGAGGTAAGACCCCAGCCATTACCTCAACATTCTGATCACATACCCCCAAATATTCCACACATAAAAAACAGGACACCTGTGGCCAAGAAAAATCAGTGTGTGCTCAAGATGGCAAAAGTTATCAATTGACGAGTAAGAATGTCCAAACAAGAAGAGGCTGCAACAATTTCTTTTGCCTGAGCCTCCTGGGATGGGAAAGATTCCACTCTCTTCTCCTTTCTTCTTCTGCTGAGTTAAGTGAGTGCAAGCTAGTCTTCTATTTTGAACTCAGTTTGCAGCAATGGAAGTAAAATGAAGACAAAGAGGGAAAGTAAAAGGAAGAGAAACTGGGACATTTTAAAGGGAGATGAAAAAGTGGGATGACAGAGGATTAATCAGGGCTGTCCTCATCAGATTGGAACAGTTGGAAAGTATGTGATCAATGACACATTTTAGAAGGAATCCATCTCAGTTAAGAAGCTGATAGGCCACGTCATGACCCAAGACCTATTTGCTATCAAGTTTAGTTTCATGAGCCCATTTTGTGGTTCTGAGACAGACATAATATTAGAAGAGTGATGACTGTGCTTCTGTCAGTGACATGATTTGTTCATGACACGATTTTCCAGGAAGATCGTTTAATTTCTTGGAATGTAGTGTTGCTCCTTCAATGAAAGGAAAAGAACGTTAGAAGGCAGGGATTTCTTTTTAGCCTGTAAATATGGGTTGGAGTATTTCACTCAGCCTTGCAAAGGGAGAGGCACTTAGGTAATTTTTCTCTTCTGCATTTCTGCAAAGGTTAGAAGTATTATGTCCCTGAGTTAGAGGACAGAGGCTGGAGAACTGAGGTAACTGCTCTGTGTAGCTAATGTTGAAAGAAGTGAAGGAGGAGAGGGCTTTCTCAGTGGCTGCTCCCAGGTTAAGGAACATGCATCCTCCCTGTTGGCCTTCTGCCATCAGGCAAAGGGATTTTTATTCAGCCAAGCCTTTAAAAACAAACTAGGCTTGAGTGGACACATTGGACTTCTAATTTTTTAAAACATTTAATACATTATTAGGGTGATATCTTAAAGTATTAGTAATTACTGTCAAAGTTAATGATTAATTTATCATTAATTTATCATTAACTTATTATATTAGGGATTTTAATACAATATAAGGTGCATGGCACCCCAATCTTGTGAGAAAAGCAGAATACAAATTTTAAAAAGCAAGCAAACCAGGAATGATAGAGGTGCTGCCTTAGGCCTTACCTACATATGTACCAGGAAGAGTTGCTGTCCTGAATACAACAGATATAGATACTGGGATGGGAATGAAGTTAGAAAGTTTATTTAAGTCCAGACCATAGATCAAGTGAGATCTTGCTCTCTCCTCAGAGGCAGACTGGACTGCCTGGGTAGGAAATTGTCAAGCCGGATCCTGTGCCCTGCCATTTCAGAGCAAGTGACCTCGTCCATGTTGAGAAAGAAGCCAGAGACAGAAGAAAGTAATAAGAGATATCTCTGCCATCTCATCAAATATGAGGACCAGCAACAGAGGTCTGTGATAAAACTGTGAAATAGCAGAACTGGGATTCATGTTCGACAGCTTATCAGAAGTGATAACCTCCTGTTTTATTCATGCTTTCCCAGAGAGAATTACCCGTGTTCTTGCAGAGCCAAGAGGAAGACACACAGAAAGGTTGCTAAGGTCAAGCTTGAAGATTTCTGGACAGTCTTAATATGAGCTTGCATTACAACGCCAAGCAATCAAATACAGCTGTACATACTTACTGTACAGAATCAATGACAATACCAGGCAAAGCAGAAACAACCTAATTCCCCCCATACACAGAACCCATCTACAAATGTTGATATTCATATATTTTAACTTCTCCTGACACCTCAATGTTTTATAAGGAAAATCATCAAAACCTGGCTGGAATTAATACTGACAGTATTGGAGTAATATGCTAGAGCATTGTGGTAACAATGCTTTCAGCTTTTCTGCATTTGTGGCTTTTCAAGGGTTTTTTTTATGATCTATTTGTTATGACATACAGTATGTGTGACAGATGTCCAATGCTGGCTGCTATAAAGTAGCAGAGGCCTGTAGGGTAGGAGCAAGAACCTGTGCATCAGTGCTGAAATGCTTGAGAAAACTGATAAGTTATTGCTCTTGTCCCAATATCCCTTCAGCAAAAGTTGTATGTGCAAATGGCAGCTATGTCCATACACACACGTACACATTCACTCTTGCCCTCATAGCACACCGGTTTCTTACGTGTGAAAAGGCGAAGGCAGAAAGATTATTATAGCAAAAATGAACATATAAGTAGGTAGCTATTCTGTGAACATTGTTCAAACCTTTACATACAAAAAGGAGAATGAGTACTTTCTTAGACTTTACCTAAAGAAAGAGCTGCAGAGAAATTTTCTTCACTATCACATCCAAACTCACAGAGCTCATTGCAAAGCTTCGGGAAAATTTTTCTTAAAAAAAATACAATTCCCACAGTCCCTGACTGGTGGGGGAAAATGTTCTGCTGATTTTTTCCCCAAAATATGAATGGAAAGATGCAGCTATAAATGAATACTTACATAAAGACCAGATGTGGCTCAAATACTTGGAATTTAAATAGTTAGTTTTAGAAGAAATTATTAGTACTTTATTAGCATTTCCACTTTCTTGTAAGTGAAACCCTTCTCCTGTGCTTTGTCAGAAACTGTAGCCTGTTTTTTCCTTTATCTTCAATAATCTACAGTTCTCCCTCCACATTCACAGGTTTGACATCCGCAAATTTGATTATTCACAAGCATGCTTGCCTCCCCACTCTGTTCTCTTCCTCCCATTACTATGCATTTTGCTCCTCCACAAAGAATTTGAGTGGGAGCAAAATGGAAAGGAAAGGGGAGTGGGGGAAAGTTCATACAAGCCTTCCTTTCCCCCCTCCAGAGTCCCCTGCCATTCCTATGCATTTTGCCCCGGTGTGGAGAACTCATGCTGAGGCTAAATGGAAAGGAATGGCAGGGAGTCTCACAGAACTTCTCTGTGCCAAGCCAAAATGCATAGAAATGGCTAGGGGAGCTCCAGGGGTGGGGGGAAGGAAGACTTGTGTGAGCTTTCCCTCACCTCATTCCCTTTCCTTTTGTATGGGAACAGGAAAGGGGGCATCGAAAGGGAATGGGAGAGGGATGGGGGGAGTTATTTGCAATTTTTCCACTTTTCGGAGGGTTCTGTACTCCAAACCCTTGTGAAAGTTAAGGGACAATGGCATTTATAAACCTTTGATGTAGAAGCATCACCTGATATAGCAATTGGACCTCAGCTAAGTTAGAATAGGGGTTACATTCCCATAACAAACAACAGCTGGTTACATTTTATATACAATTAGGGCAATGGTTCAATGTAAAGGGCAGACCAGTTCATGCTTTTCCTCACACTATATTAACTGGAGCATTAAAATTTGGCTTAATGCTCAAGAAAGGCACTTCATCCAAGTGCTAATGCTGTGGCCTTGGAAGGATAGAATATCAGCCAGCATTTGCGGGACTTAATTCCCTCTCCCAGTGCCATTTCCTTTCCTTGCGTGTTGTGTCTTTTCAGATTGTAAGGCTAAGGGCAGGAAACTGTCCACATTAACAACTGTAACCCATTCATGAAAACTGCTATGTACACTGAAGGCGCTATATAAATAAATAAATAAAATAAAATAATTCTGCAATAATGCTCTTTGCTTTATAGCATTTACCAGTACTCTGTATCTCCCCAAAACGTTAAATATTGCCTTAACCCAGTTTCATGAATGACCACACAAAGATCCTCCATAGTGAAGTGCCATTTTTTACAGGTGAACATGAGTTTGTATTTGATAACCAGAGAGCCAATGGGGGCTACTGATTTAGGAGTTGGGCTAGAACTCTGAAAACCAGGGCTCAAATCGTTGCCCAGTCACAGAAACCCACTGACAAATCACACTTTCTCAGTCTGAGAGGAACGCAATGGCAAACCTCTCTAAACAAATCTTGCCAAGAAAATCCCATGATAGAAATCCCATGATAGAAAATCACTCGGGGTGACCATAACTCAGCAATGACTTGAAGGCACAGAGCAACAACAATTTATTAACATGCTCCTTTCTTAACCTCTCTAGTGTACAACTTGTTAACAATGTTTCTTTTCCATTGTGCATAATTTGACCTCTTTGAATGTGAACTGCATTGAACTCAAGAGTGGGGAGGTACTGCTACTTGGGGTTAATACAAACAGCAGATGAGGTGACTCATTTGTATCTAGACTATACCATTTTATGCATATTGGATAATGTATCTCCATTTCCCAGAACAAAACCACTACATACAAAGAGACTTTTCCCCTAAGCACAGACAGGGCATTTATTTATTTATTTATTTATTTATTTGATACCCTGATGCATTCAATTGTGTGAGCTCCCATCAACGTTGTATTACAGTTCTGAACAAGGTTTCAATCTCAGTTACTGTTTGCAAGATCTAAGCCTCAGAACCAATGCCCATCCACTCTCCAGTTCAACAGAGTTCACAAAGAACATTCAAAGAGGATGAATTGCACATAATAGTACAAAAGTAATCCTATTATCTGAACACTTTGCGCCTTAGAGGAATATAGTTAATGAGGACCAAATATTGCCTGAAAATTAGCCTAGAAAGCATACTAATTTATTAAAGCTTCAGATACATGAGCAGAAGTCATAACACCAGTGATCCACAACCTACTTAGAAAGTGTATTGAATATTCATCTTTCTAGTTTTAAAGCACCAGTGAAAGTACTTCTAGAATGTCCTTCTCATGAAGGATTTGATGACTGCAACCTTGGATGGTTTTCTTTTGCTTCAAGATCCACTTCACAAGAACTATCTAACTCATATCTACTTTGAATTAAAAAAAAGAATAAAGAGAGAGGTGGTACTTTGGGGAATAAAGATGAAAAGAAATTAACAGAGCAGCCTGAACTATGTAGGTCTACATTAATGTGAACTTGATTCAAAAGAGAACTTATATAGTAAACATCTGTAGGGGGTTACATCAAGTAATTTGGGCTAATTGTATTAAAGCAGTCTGTTTCAAAATGTGGTTTAATCCCTTAACATGTAAGTGGTCCCATGAATCTGAGAGGTGTTACATCGCTGCTTAAAATGTCATTTTGAAATATGATGGCAGATTTATATAGTTTACCCAGAAACCATGTATTACTTAAAAATAGATTAGCCAGAGGATGAGGAGGAATTGAGCAAACATTTTATTACATTTTGCTTTCCATCAAATATTTTACATTATTTTTTTTCAAAAGAAAAAAAAAGAAAACAATGCCCCCCAAAAGTCAAGTAACAATGGAAAAAGATTTACTCCCCCGCCTTTTTATATTCTCAGATATTACAATTGTGCTCACTAATTTAAATGTACAGATGGAGTTTACGAGAGGCCCTAGATTCTGCGTACTGTAATGAGATGAAAAGAGACTCCTAACTTTGCTGGAGTCAGACATGATAGCAACACACCCTGAAGGCTGCCTGTCAATCCTACATGCAGATGGTACTTCCTCCAACTGGCCTTTTGTGTCAGTTCCTTCAGCCACTCTTGTAGCAGACATAGCTCCCTAAAGGGAAAAGCCTGTTGATCCACTGCCTGGATGAGCGTCCAAAGCAGTACTGTCTCCATCACCTCTACTCTAAATGATTGTTTCCTTTAGCTATTGTGCTGCCTTCCCCATCTTGTGCTGCCAAAGAAAGAGAGTAAGTCTCTCTTCCTCTGTCTCTTTCATTTCATTTCACCTGCTCAGATTCATTTTCTGAATACAAAGCTTGCTTCACCCAAGATATCTTATATTTATTCCATGTCTTCCACATAAATAAAATTTAACAATAAAATAACAAGATGTACAGTTTCTGGTCCTCACTGATGAGCATGGACTCTGAATTACAAAATTTGTACCAGGCACAGTAGTCTCATGGCGTCGAAGCCAAACCCCCCTCCAAAAAAACTGTCCTGTTTTTAAATTTATGCAACATCACTGCCTTCAAAGACAGATGAAACATATAAGGACAATGTTTTCTACATAGTTAAAGAATAGCTGTCCTTCTGTTTGAGCTTTCTGAGTAGTTCCCTTGAAAATAACATCAGCTCCCTCAAAACTGCCAGAGATGTGACTGCCTTCTCCTCGCTGGTGCTCGTTCTTGTTGGAAAGGATGACAACAGTCTTAATTGCAGGACTGCCCAGTAGCCAATAAAGATGAAAAAATTATTCTCTCATAAACTAAGGGCACCACAACAAGGCTGTATGATATCATCTGTTTCAAAAACAAAATGAATTCTTGGTTGTAAATGAGAAGTATTGTGCTTGATATAGGAATTGGGCATGTACTGCATCATGGGAGAGAACCACGTTCCCTTTCAGATGATGTTGGACTACATCTCCTTACTGTTGGTTATGCTAGATACGATCGCTGGAAGTTGCAGTCCATCAATACCTAGAGGGCTGTGCAATTCTCACCACATTCTACACACTGGTTGAACACCCCCTATAAAGGGCATATGTTTTTACACTGGCCACTTTTAAAGCTAAAACACTCCAAGTAAATTTTGGTCTGTGGTATATCACCTGGAAAAACTATAAAACAGAAAGTGGCTGGATCATGAGAGTGTACATTTATTTATTTAATTTCTATGATATCTGAAGAAAGTATGTACGTCTCAAGAAAATTTCTATGATATCCACACTGAAGCAAGCACGTACATGTCAAAAAAAGCAAGAATCTTTATGCTTTCTGTTATATGTGTGTGCATCTATTTGAGTGTTTAACAAATAGCACTCAATCCTCAATTCTCTTGGTTGTGACCATGAGGGACTAAAGTCTTAAATCTCTGGATTCAGAAATTCTCCTTTATATCCAAAATTCTTGAAAGAGATGGCACCTCTGTTCCAAATACAGAAAAATTAGAAAGGATGTAGAGTTCAGAGTTAAAATACCTAGCCCCTTGTTGCTCAAGTTTCCTGGTCAAGATTGCAAATTTTTAATTCCTGAAGAGTCTATGGAGGCCTGTGACTGGTTTTCCACATACTGAAGAGGGTATCCCGAACCATGGCACTAAATCACGTACTGGTAAATAGTACTGCAAGACCAACGGAGGATTTTGTTTAATATACAAGTTCTACCAGTCACTGTGCTCCTAAAAGTTATACTTACAGGTAAAGCAACATTTGGAATCACAGGAATGGGTTCCAGGATTGCTGACTGGATTTTTAAGGACAGCTTTTACTAGCAATCTGGTGGAAAGCTATAACAGGAGGCTTGCTGATGGCTCTAGCAAGACATTTGCTAACAATGGATAGTCTTCACTAATTGTCTTATGGTAGTTAAGGAGATGCTGGATGGAAATCTACCATAAATGAAATGCACTGTTGGCTGTTGGGGAGAAAATTTTCTGTCAAAATGATTGTTGCTGTCTTCATATTGTCATCAGATGAATGAAAAGTATTGTCTATTAAATATTAAATATTATCTACAGCTTGCCTCTAAGAATCAGACACATCTGTAATGCAAATGAAATAAATAAAATACTATAAAAGGTTCAATGAATTGAAGCAACAACTGCTTTAAAGGGAACATTCTCATATCACTGCATCACATCACTTAAGAATATTGGCAACAATTAAATACTGCCACCTTGGATGCAGTTTACTTTTCTTTTCAGCAACTCAACAAGGCAGAAGCCAAAATGTCTTGCCAATTCATTTATTGTTCTGGTCTTAAATCTCTCTCTCTAAAATTTCTATTCCATCCTTTGTCCACGGAACTTAGGTTAGCATGCAAGGTTCTCTAACTACATGATATTTTTACACCAACCCTGTGAAGCTTGATGTGGTAGTTCAAATCCGGTCTCCATCCCCCTCCCCTGCACCTAATTCAACATTCTTAACTGCTAAACTGCTCTGAACATCTTGACATAAGCTTACCAATTTCTCCTGTACAAACCTTAGCCAAACACAAATAAAATAAATAAAGTGCTTTTCAGCTAAGCACTTTTTCAATATATCTTAGCATCAGGAGGAAATATGCAATATCAATAAAATTTGTTATCTGTGTGCCATATAATCTTACAGTTTATGGACTCACATGCAGACTTTTATATGTGAATCAGTGATTTCAAATAATAATACTTAAATAGGTTTTGAAAATATTCACTAAAGGAAAAAAATAATTTCAGCAATCAATAATAAAATGTGACACGGTCATCAAAGACACAATACAATTTATTAGATCACAAGTGGGGTGGAATCAAGTCACAAATAGATTTGGAAGCAGGAAACTGAATAGTACATAGGAAAGAAAATAAGATGGGAATGAGTTTGGGGCAAGTAAAAAGCTCAGGTGGAGAGGTACCAATTCACAAATAATGCACAGGCAAGAGAAAGCCAAGCTGCTTGCTCATCAGATTCCTTGTTTACGCCGACACAGCAGGAGAAAGAGGTAGGTGAAAGCTTGCCTTTGTAACACAGCCAGAAGTTTTTGGAACCCTACTGGGCACACAGACATATGAGGACTCAGGATCAGCCTTGGGGTTCTTTTTGTTCTTAAGGGTGGGTCCTCTGAGCAAATTTGATAGGAACAATCTTCTAATTGGTCAGGTCCTACTGAATTTGAACAAAGCAGCCCCATGGTTGTGTTCATTCTGTTTTTCAGTGCCTTGACTGTTGTTTTACTTGAGGATTGCAATGAAAGACCATTGGCTGTCAGTTGATGAAACTAGGAAGGAATTTTACATGATCTGTTTGGTCTCTTACTTTCTCCTCTTTCCTGCTTATCTCTCCTTTCTGCATTGTACAAAGTTGCTGAAATAAAAACTAATTTTGCTATTATATTCCTTATGTCACAGTCTTTGTGAAGTGCTGGCGGCATTGGAAACAATCAATTTGAAGAAGGAGCACGGAGTGGAGAAAGGATCCAGAAGAAAAGTCTACTAGGCTGCTGCCTTGCTCTGGGACTGACAACTAGCCTCGCATTCAGGTGGTGGGCAGGGCTTCACATAAGTGCTCCATGCTTCAATGGACCCAGGAAAACAGCACCACCTGCAACATTACTCTGAACATTGGTTGGAGATGGATAACCAATCAGCATGTAGGATGCTCAACTGCCAAATTCTTGCTGTACATCACATCAAACCATAAAGGACTGGTCCATTTTGATGCATGAAAAGAACATGTCTGATAATTTCTGCATCTCTTTTTCTCCCCATCAGAGTTGCAGGTGCAAAGAGAGGTCAAATACAGCTGAAGAAAACAGAACTTGGTGTGCATTGCAGCCAAGTTTGGGATGGGCACATTTCCATGAGCTCGGTTTGCAAATGGGCTTAGTTTTTATTTTGAATGTGGGTATTCTGTTGCATGCATCATCAGTGGCACCACAAGACTCCTGAAATGATTCCCTGTGAGCTTGCCAAAACTGGTGTCTTTTATTTACCTTTCCTTGCCAGTTGCCACCTGTGATAGTAGCAGCATCACCAGCAAAACAATTTTGGAAACCCTGAACCCTCCCTTCTTTTTGGTCACCTGGAACTTAGCATCTGAGGTGCCAGAGACCCCAAGAAATGGTCTAAAGAGGAAGGATGAATGGTTAAGGATACAGCTGACTCCTCAGCATCATTTTCTAAAAGAGGCTGTACAGTGAACCTTCCCATCCAGGTTTCACAGTATTTCAAGGCACGTTGCCTTGGACAAAAATGTTGGTCTACAAACAGCCTCTTTCACATTTTTTTAGAAATGTTTGGCAGCAGAACTGTGACACTGGAGTGGAGCCTAGGTCCAGAAGCAGCAGTGGTCTGTGGAAAAGGTCTATATTCACTGCAGTATACAGCTGACCAAAAACACAAAACACAAAATCAAAACAAACAAACACACACACACAAATGGGCAAAAGGGAGGAAAGAAAAAACACTTTTTTCCTTGCTCCTCTAGTAGCCGGTCTCAAAGTGTCCGTTTCTGGACATGATGGAATTTTTCTAACTGTTTGGCAACTCTTTTGCAAGTGATTCAGGGGCAAGTGAAGGTAAAACAAACAACTGCATTAAGTCCAGGTGTGATGTCTTTAAGACAGCAAGGGAAGATCTCTGGAATATGGCTTGACAAAGGAGAAGCCCAAAGACAGGGATATGTCATTTCTTATACTGGGAAGCAAAATTTGTTTATTTCTGACAAAGAGTTTACAAAGGTGTGGTGAGAGATTAAATGTTAAGCAAATTTCCAAAGCACCCTTTTCCATATTTTATGGTGGTTTATCAGATAACCTAAACAGTTTTTCCTCTTTTAAAAAAAAACTGTGCAGCAAGCATCTTCTATTGTCTTTAACTCTAATCCAGATGTGCTCGTATTTTACTGCCATAATATGACCACTTGCAACAGTTGTGTTCTGGAGATATACACTCAGGGATCTTTAAACACTCTACAAGTCCAAAAACTATTCTGTCTCTTTGGAAAAGGAAGAGAAAGAGAGGAAAACAGAAATGAACACTAATAGGTCAGAGGCACTGAGTGATATGAGACAGAGACCACTGAATTCATTTAATAATCCCACTCAATTTCCCCAAAATGGCTTGTACAGTCTTTTTTCCCCCCAAAAATAATAACTAGGTTCATTTCAGAGTCTGTACAATGCTTCTTTTGTCCCTTGTAAGTCTCTCAAATGTCTTATTTTAAAGGAATATATAGTACTCCCGGAAGACATTTTCCCATTTCTATTCTCTTCAACTCCTCTGAGCCCTTGTTCTGTGTGATAAGGCAATCTCCTTCGGGATCTGAGCTGTGTAGTTTCGCACCACGAGTGACAAGGACTCGACTTGAATAACTGCTGTGCGCAGGTTGTAATTATGTCAGCTGGAGTGTTGAACAAGGGGACTGATTAATGTGAGCCCCAGCCCCGGCATAGTCCCTATCAAAACCTTCGTGCAGGCCAAGCAAGTGGGGATGGGTTAAAGCAGAAAGACAAAACATGCTGTATTGTCCATGATAGATGAATTGCTCCAACAGTCTTCAGGCAGATGTTCCAGGACAGTATAATATACAATTACTCTGCCTTATCACCTTCCAAGGGACAATAAAGCTTCCTCCTTCTATAGCTCATGTGAGTGAAGGCAAAATTAGTTTTACTTTTACAACACTGACTCACTTATCATGTTGCCTTGATTGTGCTTTTACAGCTAAAGAAAACATATATTCCACTTTTAAACTAAAAAAAAAATTCCCTTTAATAAAAAACAGAAAACTTCTTTGCAACTATTTTGCATCACAGGAATGGAATTCCAGAAGCTTTGAGTTAAGTTGCTGAGGTACTAAACAGATACAGAGCTATCATTAAAGGGACAGGCCCATTAACCTGCATCACGCTACCTCACACCCACAAAATCACATGCTTTGCATCTGCATTAATTAGCACCCTGCTATGTACTTGGGATCACAAATGCTGTTTTGAATCCTCATTGAAATGTCTGAAAAATCATTTTACTCCTGCTAACCAACTTCATTGTCAATAGTATCATGTCAAGGATAACTAATCCACATGATGTGTTCTTGCATTTTTTTTGAGAACTACTTAAACAGAAAAAACATATCAAAAGAAACAAGTACTATGTTTGTGGTTTAACAGGAAGGCTCATCAATAAAATAAAATAAAAATAAAAATCACTATTCCTAAGAAACCTCTAATACTTTAACATAGTTAGATTAAAGGTATAGATATGATAGTAACTAGATTACTGTTGTCAAACATGAGGTTTAGAAATTTTCAGCTACTGGGCAATGTAACAATATGGTTGTAACTAAAATAAATCACTGACCCTTTGATGTGCTCAGTGTGACCCATGGCATCATGATCATAAATCTTACTGAGTGACCTTCAGGGTTCAAAAATGATGCTGTCTGTTGGGCAAAGGAAACAATTCACCCATGCCTGATGCCACAGGACTCAATGGCAGTTGCTCCCCCTGTGCAATTAAATTTGCAATGCAGACAACATGCTTTTTCCATATACATTTTCAGCCATTGAAAAGTCTGTGACATGCGATGTCGATATTATTTGATGAATGAAAAAGAGAGATGAAACACTGGGATATTTAGTCTGACAGGATGTGGTGCAGATGGACAACTCTTTTGTCACCTGACTTTTTTAGGACAAGCTGCGGAACATTTGTCTTGCCCTGAAAAGATTGTAGAGAGACAACTAGGACTATGCTCAATCTCAGAAAACCCCGTGACAGGTTCATATTAGGATTGGAAATGACTTGAAGGCACACAACAACGACAACAACAACAACAACAACAGATGGTGGGACTGTGAGCTACAAGTGGGAGCGCCAGTATCAGTGAGTGCACTGGTCCAAGCATTTTGGGACAATGCAGAAAAGCTATAAATTAGGATTGGTGGCAAGGAGTCTTCTTAGAAGCCAAATCTCAGACCTACTGTTGGAAACCTAGCCCATCAAAATCAGTTGGTCTTTGGGAGCAAAGTTATGTGTGTAACCTGTTGACATCAACTAGATGGGAGTTTGCTTCTCTACACTACCTGTGCTTGACAGACCTCAGTTAAACATTGATTAAAATAAGAAAAAGTAAATCAGTATTTTTCCTAGGCATCAGACTCTGAAGACAACTGCCATCAAAAATATTTAGGTCAGTTTCTCATTTTCATCTGATTTAACCTCTAATTAATTTGTGACATCTTCTCTTATGACTGGTAGTTCAAATGAGGTGGAAACCAGTAGTGACTGGCAGGCAGCTATACTAAACTATAAGAGACTACCACCACCAAGCAATAACGAAGAAAGACCAGAGGCCTTTATCTGTGGCAGCACAAGGAAGTGGACAAGGACTAGGGGCTGTTAGTCAAACACAATGCAGGCATGTGCCTGCCATCATATGAGCATGGCCCACTAGATACTGCTGGCTACTCAGTAGAAATGCAGCTCCATAGTGTTGACAAAGCCTGAGGACTCTGCTATCATTGCCTCACAATTTATATCAGGGAAAGTTTCAAAAGACTCTCCCAAATTCAGTCATTGTTCAATAGAACTGGCATCTTACTGTTCACAGCACTGACTACTACTGGTTGGAATCTGTATCTCTTCAATGAAAGGTATGTACTTCTGAATTGTTTACGAAAATGTTATAATATAGGAGGATTTTCTGGTCATGTTACTTTTGATCCAAGAGATAAACAGCAAGGCTTTTCAACAAGTTAGAGGAAATGAGACATTCTTTCATTAACCCAGTTCTTCAATGGGGGTAGGAAACACTTCTGGCTAACGAGGTTCAGCAGTATCATCATAACGAATAGTCTCTGAACTGGTCTGCAGAAAGAACCAGCCATATTTAACCCATAACCCATTATCAGTGTAAACGTTCAGACTCTTGGTAGAGTAATAGATTTAGAGTCAGGCAACATGGAGTCATCCTCTGATTAGTTTTCCATGTACATATAATCTGACAAGCTGACATGTGTACATCTGGGGAAAGCCTCACTTATGCTGACCATACCAGTTTAATGTTCACCACTTTCCTTCCACTGCCCCAAACTAAAATTTTAAAAGGCAAAGTGAATGCTTTCACAGGAGTGGTACATCAGGGAGGATTCAGCTTCTAAAGCCGTCAGGAAAATAAATGGCAATTTAAAATACCTTTACAACTAGTTCTCAAAATGGCACAGCTGAGTAACAACTGCGTATCTGTGATGCAGTAAAACAAGCCTCTGGAAAGGCCCTAAGTCAACAGCCCTGCCCTGTCACTGCTAAAATTTAATAATTAGCCTGAAGGAGGTGAAAGGATGGATGTGCATGCTAGGGATGTAAATGTATAAATACCTTATTTTAAGAGGTTCTAGGTGGCATCATAAAGTGTGGTTTTCAAATGCTTTATGATGTCATCCAAAATGTCATGATATATTTATAGACACATAGCACAAAGAGAAGTTTTATAGCATTATAAACTGCAGTGCTTTCTGGACATGTATCTTAATAGCAATATCACTGCTGAACAAAATATAGAAAGATAGTGCAGTTGTAGAGTGCTGACTGTTCCACTCAGCCAGGAGGAAAAAAAGCAAGACTAAAGGCTAGACTTTGAACTTGATAGTCTGCCCTGAAAAAGGAGAAATACTGGGGGACACATTGTGTCTGGTGAGTCATGGTGCCTCCTCTGGTACTGCCTTATACCATAGTGAAGTAACCTGTTTTGGGGGTATAATAGCAAGACATTACATCCTCTGCAGTTCCCTGCTCAGCTGCAGGAATTTTTGTTTCCCATTCTGCCCATGTGCTCATGGCAGAGAAAGGCTATTTTGATGGCAGAGAATCAGTATTAGCTACTGGGAAGAAAAGTAGTCTTCACAGCAAAAATGACAAGACAATGAGTAGCAGCTAAGGAAGAGAATGCCTAGAGTTGGCTACTGGAAAAGTAGGTTAACTATCTGTAAATATCCTTATTGTTTTCTTATATCTTTTGCCCAGGCTCTCTGTCCCTTTTGGCACAAATGTCAAGCTTCAAACGTCTCTTAAAGCCATCTGTTTTCAAAAGAAGCCATGTACTGAGTGGTAACTTACTGGAGTGTTCATGCCACCGCACAACTTATCATGCAACTGACCATTTCTAATACTTGGGAAAGTGGTAAAAATAATTTTTATTGCACATCTTCACTCAGTCAGAAATCTAGGGAAGCAACAGAGTGAAAAAAATTCACTTTGGGCAGACTGCAGTAGATGATCAGCTTATTAAGTGATTACATGAACACAGCTCTCAGTTATCATCGCTATTCAACTATATTGTCAATCTAGCCTTCTTTTATGCACTTCCTGTGACTTACACTTCTCACAAGCCCAGTGCTATATGCCTTTTTCTCAAAGTCTAATCTCAGTGTTTCTTTCACTATACTGTCCCATGTGCTTGGAACAGCATTCTCTTCTATCTTAGGCCCTTTTCGCACGGGCTTTCTGTCGCGCGACAGCCCCGTGAGCCTCGTGGGAGTGGGAGCGTCGCTCTGCACGACGCACTCCCACTTCCGCCGCGCTCACGGGGCTGCAGCGGCGCGATCGTGGGTTTTTTGATTTTCGCCTCGAAGAGAAAATCACCCGCGCTTGCGCAACGCTCCTAGCACCCGCACGCATTTACCTCCTGTGCGGAGCATCGGGGAGGCAGCCGGGTCGCACTTCCTTCCCTCCGCCCCTGCGGAAGGAAGGGGAGGGGAGGGGCGCTAGCGCGACGGACGCGACAGCCTCCTGCTTGGCGTGCGCGGGGGGACGGACGCGACAGCTTCCTGCTTGGCGCGCGCGGGGGGGGGGACGGACGCGACACCTCCTGCTTGGCGCACGGGGGGGCAGACGTGAGAGCCTCCTGCTTCGCCCGGGGGGAGGGCGGCTCGCACGAGAAGCCTCCTCCGGTGCCGCTTCCCCCTTGTTCCTTCGCCTGCGGAAGGAAGGAGGGGGGAAGCGGCAGCCTCCCGGAGAAGGCTTCTCGCGCGAGCCGCCCTCCCCCGCTTGCGCGAGAAGCCTCAATGCGAAAAGGGCCTTAGTGAAACCTCTTTAAAACTAAACTAAGAGGTTTAACATTCTTCTTCAACACACTTCTGTAATTTTTTTTCTGTACATCTACCTCACTAAATTTTTTCTAGTCTAACCTTTAGCACCCCATGCCTGCACTTCTATTAGCTTGCCCCTATCTCTTCTCTCCATCTAACAACAATGTCTTTGCCCTATCTTTATCTCCATCAGTCACTTTGCTATTTATGTTTCAGGCCATTTCCGCACTAAACTGTTATAGCGCTATTATTCCACTTCCAACATCCTATGGAATCCTGAGGTTTGCAGTTTAGGGAGGGGCCACCCATGGGTTGTTGAAAGTGGAATAATAGTGCTATAACAGGCTAGTGTGGAAATGGCTTCAGTCTCAAAGCTGAGTCAAATCAAGGAAAAGCATGAAACTTTTCTAGGGGATATGAACAGAACATGCTTTAAATATAAATCTGTGACAGAGCAAAGTCATGGAAAGTTTTCATTAAAAAGAAAGAAAACCAGATTCTTACAAAAAAACTCATGTTGTGTCATAGATTCAATTATGCAGACTAGCCTTGTAGCACAACCTTCTGCTGTTCTGCAACTCTGTACTCTTGAAACAATGCAACTTTGTGTTCTCAAAACAATTGTGTTCTCCTTGTCTTTACCTGTTTCTGGTGGTGAATTGACAGGATGCTTGCTTGATTTGTTCCCACAGTAGCCCATTAAAGATACAAGATAAGAGTGCACAGTAAACAGCACCATCATACCGCTGTATCTGAGACTTGGTGGAAAAAATATTGGCTACTTCCCTGGGGAGGGTGGACCACTTATATACCTACAACTATGGTGAGGTTACGAGTAGTGGGATAGGGAAGTAAATGTCTTATGAGGTGTCATGAAGCAGGGAAACTAGATATTTCCTATAAAAGGCTGTAAGCATATAAGTATGAATTTTCACCCACAAAAGAAAGAGTGTGAGTTTTGGTTTTGGTGTTTTTTTTTTGGGAGGAGGGCAATATCATGAATTGAACTACACACATTTTGCCCAAAATTTATGTCCCCTCTTCCATTATGCAAGCAGGGTTGGTTTTTGTTTTGTTTTGCTGAATTAGGCTGAACACAGGTACACATGATCATTTCATGATTATAGACTTCTCCTTCCACTTTAGGAGTTGTGCTCTGGAAATTTGACAAAGTCTGAAGCTTTTTTGGGGAGCAATGCAAAGTTATGTTGTTTGATTTGATGTCAAGGGTTGGAAAGGAATATTAAATTAAATAATTATATTTTATTTTTTTCATTTTTGGGGAACATATTACCAGAGCCTATGGGATATCATTACTTAGTTCAAAGATTTCTTTTCTTTATTTATTTTCAGTAAGTAATTTATTTTGTAATTTATATTAAGCATTGTAACCTGCCACAAGCCTTTAGGTCAAAGAAAGATAAAAATCTAAACATTTTATGTACAAGCATAAATAAGTTGTACATCCTGCTATTATTATTATTTTTGACAGAAGAGTTGTTTGCTTTGTCATCCAAAACTCTTAATGCATTGCTGTTACAGATACTTAATATGAACATGATATTAGCTAACTAGATTTAAAAAACACTATTTTGTAGTTCATAACATTATTTCATAGTATTTTTAACTGTGGCATTAGTGCTAGCCCATCAAACATAAGATACAATTATGTACAGCCATAGTGCTTATATGTATCAGGACTTCCCTTGCACTAATGTTTTATACTAATTATTTACAAGATTTATAAATGAGCTTTCAGTAAACCTTGCACTGTCGATTTTACTTTACAATTTTTATTTGTTTTTCTAAGCTAATGTTGAGACAAAATAAAATTGTCAGTATGGAAAAATAAGGTATTACAAAAGTTCAGAGGGGAAAAAAAAAACTTTGCCTAGACTGGGATGGGAATCATGCAGCCCTCTCTATGTTGTGGGACTGCAAGTTCCAGCAGTTCTAGGCAGAAAGGCAACAGCAACGATTGCTGGGAATTGGACGTCCAACTGCATCTGGAGGGCTGCATGCTTCCCACCAGGCTAGAACAAAATATAATAATAATGGCATCAAGAGGGCCTCTTAGTGGAAAGAATTCAACTTGCAGGGCACCATGACTGAGAAATCCATCCAACTTCCCATGCCTTATCACAGTTAGTAGGGCACATGAAGGAGAGCCTTCAAATACATTATTCATTCATTTCTTAAATTTTATCCTACCTTTCCATGTAACTATGCTCATGTCAGCCAACAGAAATCAGAGGAATATAAAAAAAAAGTGCCGTCAGTTCATGAACCTGATGGTGTAGGAGAAATCAGACATTAAGGCCATTTCCACACTATTCTGTTATGGTGTTTGTATTCCATTTCCAACATCCTGTGGAATTCTGGGGTTCACAGTTTACTGAGGCCTAAGAGCTCTCTGGTTGATAATTTTAAAGCCCCCTCCCTAAACTGCAAACCCCAGGATTCCATAGGATGTTGAAAGTGGAATAATAGCACTATAACACGTAGTGCAAAAGCGGCGTAAGATACCAAAGTTGCTTTACTGTTTATAAATTTACTGAAATTTTCTATGGTTTTTAATCTATACTGCTTTTCATAATTTACAAGCCAGCTTGAGTCCAATTATTGGGAAAAGGTGTGGTATAAATGAACAACACCAACAATGCCCCTTGTGCAGTTCATTGTACTCATGTAATTGGGAAATGATCAGAGCATGTTATTATTGATTCATTACAGATTTCCTTTCTCCAGGAAGAGGTGCAGCTCATCCAGCATCAAGACTGAGCTAAGGCACTCCTGGCCACAGCAGCTATCCTGGTATCAAGAAGTATTGTAAGAGGCACTAGTCCCAACCTGGGAACCTGACCTTCAGAGGGATTACAATCCCTTTTAGAAGAAGAAGTAATCCCAGTCCTGAATGAGCTTGTCTACTGAACAACCTTTGCTTAATCCAACTATACTTCAAGTTGTCAGTCTTCTACCTATCCATTTCTGTATTCAAGCAGTGGTTCATAGCTTCCACAGCCTCCTTGGCATTCATTGAAAAGGAAACTTAAAGCTAAGTATTATTAACATCCCGATGAGATTTTGTATATCAGTTACTTTCTTGCAATATTTACAAAAAACATATTTAGACCATGTGTTTGTTTTTGTAAGTGTGCAGATCTCAACACTACTCTCATGTGAATATAAAAGGCAGTTAAATGATATTAAGAAGAAACAAATAGAAGAAGAAATACATTTGGAAAACTACAACATCCTCCCCATGAGCAGGATATCAGCCCACTGAAGAATTAATCCTTCAGCTGGCCTAATTCCTTCAATAAATAGCTCCTACATAAACGTCTAAAGAGGCATTTTCCAGAACACACTTAAAGACTGCCCACTCCTCCGGGTCACATCCTCCACCCTGTCATCCGATATGAACCTGTTTACCTCCTTATACAGAATAATTTCTCCATTATTGTCTTCTGGAAGTATAAAATAGCTCTAAAGTGAGTGTAAAGGAAATTTAGCTCCACTTTTATGTCCCCTGTAGGCTTGGAGACAGGTATGAAACAGTAATCTTACTCTTTTCACTACTGAAGCCAGGACAGTCAAGAAAGTGAAGACAAAAGGGGAATTTGCAACTTTACACAGAAGGAAAGAAGAGGAAAACAAGGAAGGGGGGGGATTGCAACATGATCTATACAGAACTAGAGAACATGCACAACAACTTCATTACAGGATAATAGCTCAAATGCTTGGGGATTTCTGCCAAAATAGTACTGTCAAAATAGTCTTTATATTTTTCCCACTTGGCATGCTTGCATTTATACCAAGTAAAAACTAACTAGCACACAAGAGACTGGCCAGCAATATTCCCTCGAGAATGACCACCCCCAAAGATAGATTTGATTCCTTCATAGTGGGAATTGAAACTAAAAGAGCCATAACCTAAAACAAACACGCTTATTTTGATCCACATGTAAAAAGAAGGTCATTTCATTTTGTTTGCCAGAATTAGACTAATCACTTAGACTAATCACTCAGTGGCCTCAGTGCTTATTTGTGTTTTAATTATGTTACAAAATAAGTTTATATTAGGATATTTTACGCATACAGCAAACATCTGTCTAATTGATCCAACATCAGGAATAAAAAGACTACTTCATCTGTAACCTATAATTTCAAAAACATACCACTGTACATCTTGAATAGAGAAAAACCAAACTAGACTGAAATGTAAAAGTTTTCTACTTATTCTTAAGGTCACATTTATACTTATTCAGAGTTAATCCAAATGAAAAGCTTTTGAATGCTGAGATAAATAATGAAACAAGCAGCTGTTGAAATGAGAAGGAAAAACAGTAAAAGTGATAGCTGCAGAGGAAACAAAACAGGAGATAGAAGATGATATGCACATGCGAACAGGAAACAACTGCAGCAGTTTCTTGTAGAATACAAGTACTGCCACCCCAAATGTGCTAAATAAAAATATTTATATTCTTACTGTGAGTAGAGAAACAATGCTTCAAAGAGAACTAACAGTCCAGTCATATGTGCAGTTAAGAGTAGTAGCAGAAGGAAGAATCAACCATTAGCCCTCATGGAACAGGATAAACAAAACTGCATTGTGTGACTTCTGTGGTATTTTCTCAGCCCAACTGGAATTCTAGTATTATTGTTGTTCAGATATAAAAATATATGTTGAAAGGAGAGTCTGCATGTGCAGAATTAAGTGACTTCCACAATACCAAGTACCCAAGATCCAGAAAATGCATGTTCATGTAAGGTGGAATGGCTTTTTTTTTTTTTTGAGAATCTGTTTGCCCTCCTTTTTCACAGTGTACTGAACACAATTTTGGAGACTGAAAATAAGAAAACTAATGTAGAGTTGTAGAGTTGGAAGAGACCACAAGGGTCATCAAATCCAACCAATATTGTTATTTCCAGTTCAAAACAACAAAAACCTTAACTCGTCTTGTCACCCAAAATTAATAGATTTGTTGGACGTTGTTGGACGTTGTGTGCTATATGTACACAATAAATGGATAAGATCTAGGGGCATTTGGGTTACAATGGAATGGAATGCCTACATTTTAAATTCAGTTATGTGTAGATTCTGCAATAAAACTTGTAGGGAGGTGCTCAAGTCCCGCTGCATGATGGTTAAGGTCACCTTCAGCACAAAAAGTTCTGCCCCACCTTCTGTATTGAGATCACAGCAGCCACAAGTAGGAAAAGCCCTGTCAGTACAATTGTTTTTGTGCTTCATGAACAACGACACATGACTGAATAACGTGCATCAGTGGCACTATAAATAAGAATAAATAAATAAATAGTTACAAATATCTAGCTGTAAATTTAGTCTAACAGTGAAAAATTACATAGTAATTACAACCTAATAAGAGATAACTTTGACAATTTTTGTGGCATAACTGTGACAAATAACTTTTTTAGATTTGAAAACATTACCTTACTAAATGATGGAAGAGAAATATATAATTGAAATGCTGGCTTGTTCTGTGTTATGGTATTTGAAACAACAAGGCAAAAGGAAAAGAGTGTGCTTTGTACCATAGGCCAGTGGCTTACAGCACTGTATTTTTCTTTCAGGCCATTTCCATACTAAACTGTTACAGTGCTATTATTCCACTTTCAAGAGCCTATGGAATCTTGGGCTTTGTAGTTTAGGGAGGGGGCTTTAGAATTCTCAGCCAGAGAGCTCTTTGGCCTCAGTAAACTACAAACCTCAGAATTCCACAGGATGTTGAAAGTGGAATAATAGCACTACAATACTGAAGTGAGGAAAAGGCCTTACTTACTTTTGAGAAATGGGTAACTGTGTCGGGAGCTCCGGCCTGGCTGGCCCCCCTGGCAGTGGTTCGGAGGCCGCCACGAATGCGGCCCTTGGTCTGGAGGACACCCGGGACGACTCCCGGGTCGCTGAGGAGCTCCCCAACGCCGGGAGAGGCCGCCCGGACACCGCGGAGGCCCGACGGCGACAAGAGGGACGCCGTGGAGGCCTCTGCCACGGGGAGGGGCCGCCCAGACGCGGCAGAGGCCACCGCCGCCAAAGAGGATGCCGTGGAGGGCTCCGCGGCCGGGGAGGGCCACCCGGACGCCGCGGAGGCTGCCATCGCCGAGAAGGACGCCGCGGAGGTCTCCGTCGCCGGGGAGGGCCGCCCGGATGCCGCGGAGGCCGACGACGCTGAGGAGGAACGCCCGAGCAGACTGCCGGGGTGGGCAGGACCCAGGCTCCCTCCTGGGGCACCGCCCACCCGCGGCCCCGATCCAGAGGAGGCTGTCGACCCTCCTCCCACATTCCAGCAGCGGCGGCAGGCCAAGGAGGCTGCCCGCCGCTCCCAACGGCTGCTGGAGCGGCGGCTGCAGGCTGACAGCTCTCAGCTGGCTGAGGGCTCGCAGCTGTGAGCCTGGCTAAGGGCTTGCAGCTGCGAGCCAGCTGTGGGATTGGCTGCCGCCGACCCTGGAGCCTTACTTAAGGCCAGCGAGGGGCAGCAGCAGGCATGGAGCAACAACCGTTGGCCCTCCGCGGGACGTCCGTCCAAGCCTGGTTCCAGCCACGCCTGCCCACGACCGTGCCTTTGTCCAGAGACCCTGCCAGTCCCGCCTTCTGCCAGCCCCTGGGTGAAGTAAACCTTTCTTTACTTTCGTTGTACCTGCTGCAAGGACTCTTTGTGTTTGCCTTAGACTGCTGGCAGGGGCCTCCACAGCTGAGACTCCCGTGACTCCTGACCCTCCCCTGCTCGACCCCAGCCTGCCGCCGACAAACTGTTACTTTCTACAAAATAACTACATGAGACTTGGAACTATTATTGTAGTTAATTGCTATTATATATAAATATCCAGGCTCAGCAAAAGTAGCAACCCATTAAAAAAGCATTATTTTTGGTCCAATACACTAGTGTAAAGCCATATTTTCTGCTCTGCTTGTACAGCAGAGGATGACACTACAGGTGTTGCAGCATAAGCCCCAACACTGCAGTATCTAAGAAGGGAGCATAAGAGCAAGCCATATGTATCATCTGGCAATCAGCATCCTGGGCTAGCCCTCTGCAATCATAAAAAGAAACAGAGTGTCTAGTAAATGGTTCAGAAACCAGGTAGAAGGGATCAAAGCCATCTTCTTTGTACAATAGATGAAGAGTGCCTATGGAGTTAAACAAGTACAGTATATTATAAATGTGATGGAATAGAAAGATAAGGGGCAAAATGAATATATAAAACTTCTCCCACCACTTCTTTGGCACCCAGATTATCATCTGAAGGACAGCGAGCCGTAACAGAGCTCCAACTTGGAAAACAACAAAAGCCCTGAACAGTATTACATTTTAAAAAAGGAAGAGGTGGAGGAAGGGAAGGAGGGGGAGAGGAGGGTATTTTTGCTAGAAAATATTGCTTTTTTATTCTAAGTTCCAGGACACTAGCCTTTCTCCTCCTGATAGTGTTTTGTTTTTGTTTTTCTTCTTTTTGAAGATTACAAATTATTTTACTTGCAAAGGAAATACTCCGTTATTATGGCTCTTTGTTAAAACAAAACAAATTAAAGTACTGAGCTTCCCACTGAATTGTGAACAAAGTAACTAGTTCTGATGTACACGATAGTCATAAAATTCAGCATTCTACATACTGTTTTAAAAGATAATCAAGCTTTCCAGTAAGTAGGAATGTTTCTTTATAATGCAGTCACCATACTGACATTTGCCTCTGGCCAAGAGAGCAGGGCATGTAAAAGAAAGCTGGGCACCTTTGAATATGCTACCAGTATGATTTTTTTCTGAAAGGAGTGTATACACGCAACACACATGGCATGCCTTGCTCTTCCCAATTTAATATCTTGTCAATAATTCCATACATTCTAGGATCTAAAATCTATGTTTGGACTTAGTTCTGCTCAGTTCTCAGTTTAGAGTCAAACATTTTATAAAGCATATTTTACAACACGCTGTGTGACTTTGTAGAAATTGTTGAACTACAACTCCCAGTATTACTTATCACTGGCCAAGCTGATTAGGACTGCTAGGAGCTACAGTCCAACAACATCTGCAAGGCCACCTAATTCCCACTCATGTTTTACAAAGACCATCCATAGTGGAGACAGCATAAAATAAACATAGTATGTAAAAATAACAAAGCAATACCAAATATAAATGGCCTTGTGTGTTTGTTTGTGTTTAAAGTTGTGCTAAAGGGATTATGAAAACAGTGCCTCTGGAATGTACTCTGGAATGTACTTTATTTGGGTTTCTTTTGAACAAGAGCCCTCTACTTCTGTTCAGACTTTTCAGCTGGGGGAAGGGAATTCAGGATGTGAGGAAGGGTCTCCTACAGTAACTTAACTGATTTCACTCAGGCACACGAGCTAATCCTCTGAAATATATCTGAGTGGACAAAGAGGACAAAATCAGTAAAGGTGCCTTATGGTAACCTGGTCTCAATGTATCTAGGGCCATTTCCGCACTATACTGTTACAGTACTATTATTCCACTTTCAACATCCTATGGGATCCTAGAGTTTGTAGTTTAGGAAGAGTCACTTAGAATTCTCAGCCAGAGAACTCTTTGGAATTCCACAGGATGTTGAAAGTGGAATAATATAACAATGTAGTCAGGAAATGGCCTAGGACTTTCAGCTGATCTGGAAATAAAACTGCAGGAAACCTATCTGGAGCAAATGCACAAAAATGGTGTTAGATGGTCAGAGTCTTTCTGTCAGCAATAACATTTGGTTAGCTGATTTCCAATCAACTGCTTTTTCTAAACAGTGTCCAAAGACACCCTAGGTAAAGTTCACTGAATGTAACAAGTGCACTGACAACCAAAACCAAGGTGTACTATTCAAACAAAGCTGCAACTGGCATACAAGGCTGACCTATTGGAAAGCACTCCTTACCACTGCCATTACTTGAGTTTCTATATACAGCAGTGAGTTCCAAGCTGTGTAGATGTTCTTTCAAGGGAACGCAACACAATCCAGGATCATTTTACACCTCTATTGAGACCAAAAACAAACGAACAAACAAACAAAAACCCACCATCTATTTTATCTGGATGAACTCCTGCTTCTTTTCTTGCATCCATCACAATACGACATCTATTTATGACTTCCACAGATTCCAAAGTATTTGGAGTCGGAAAACAAAACCAGAGCTATTTGATATCAGTATATCAATAGCAACATAGCCCAAGCCTTTAAATTATTTCTCTGAACAGCTCCATATAGATAGGAAAGAATATGAGTGGTCAGATTGGACCTTATGTACAACTCAGGCTGAAACCTGTAAGGTGAATAGAAACCACCAAATCCTATATTCTGCCTTCTAACCAGAGAATCTGTAACATTGTGCTTCCTAAGACCAACCTGGAGAAGTAGAACAGAGCACTCTGGTGACCGGCTGTGCGAAAACCCTTAAGTACAACCACACAAAACACTGAGTCCCACTTACCCTCCAAAGCCACCAAAATCTCTAGCCTCAAAGGAAAGATTTCTCTTGACTATCATAACAGAGAGATAGAAAAACATATGCACTTCATGGACTGATTATTATTTTTATATCTTATTTTATTTGCTTTTCCCTCTGGGAGCAGCCTCTTGCATTTCTGGCTGTGAGCTGAAGAAGGCTTCTGAGCATAACAATTTGTAGAACACATTGCCTGGAGGGAAATAGTATTACAGTCTTATGTACAGAGGTGAGTGTGGGTAATCTTACAAAATGTTATAACTAAGAAATCCTGTGAAATTCTGTGATTTGTAGTTTACTGAGGCCAAAGAGCTCTCTGGCTGAGAATTCTATGTGCCCCTCCCTAAATGGCAAACTCCAGCACTCCATAGGATGTTGAAACTGGAATAGCACTATAACAGTGTAAGGCATGAATAGCCTAAGATAATATAACCTGTTACAATAAATAGCAATAGATTAAGACTAACAATACATAGTTTTCTGCATCATCTAAATCACCTGATAGTTTCCCTTGTGAAAGTTGTGTGTGTGTGTGTCTACTTCTGATTATGCAAAGAATCATGCAAACTCAGCTTTGCTCTGCTAACCTAAGCAACAACAGACAATATTGCATATGCTGACATATCAAAGTATCTGAAAAATTATTTACTTTGAAAAGAACATCTACATCCTCGTTGTGTTCTAATTATTTTGTTGCACACGATGGAACGTATTATAAATGGGTCCTTATTTTCAAAGTATGAACATATACAAAATAAAAGGGAACCATGAACTCCCTTGGGAAGCTGTCCAAAATGAGAAAAGTAGTCTCGGCAGAGTCCCTCCCCTTTACTCAGAATGCTAGTGCTGCTGAATCCACACAATGAATCCTTCTCCACTTGATATCAGAGGCTATAATCCCTTACTGAGCATTGTTTAATTAGTTTATTATGCATAATAAATGTAAAATATTTTATTTTAGTTTACATAATTATATTAAAAATTCATGCCATTTATTCTTAGGCCTGTAGGTTATCCTTCACATAAGACATTAAAGAAGGAGGAGGAGGAGGAGGAGGAAGAAAGGTGCATTTATAAAATTAATGCAATTTGCAGATCTGGCTGTTTTAGGCTCTTTTTCTATTACTGAAGAATAGTTTTGAAAAATCCTCACTTCTGCTACCTTAATTCTGCTTAATTCTCCTTTTTTTGTTCAAAAAAATATCAGAAAAACAAAGAGACAAATCTATGAGCAGATGGCAACCTGCACAATGCTGCTGCTATAGAATTAGTAGCTTTAATATTGGAATAATGTTGACTTAAAATAAAATAGTTTTGTGTTTGTATGACTTATTGCAATGGTGGAATGTCACTGCAGCATGCAAAACATATCCTGAAGAACTGACTCTGCTTCCACTAAAGATAAATTTGGTTTTGTGATGACCACCAGATATCTTGACAACTTGTTGCTTTACAGGGGCTAGAGGGCAAATATGTGCCAATCTTAACAAATAATGCCCTTCATTATCAAACTGAATATTGTGTAAATGAGAAGCGAAGACCAAGTTTTTGTGATGGAACACTTCTCTGTCACCATCCTTCCATCTACCACCATCTAGGCTGCCTTACAAACAAACATCGTTGAGCAGATTTGAAACAAAACAAACAAATAAACATCAATACAAAATTAGTAAGAACACACTTGTATGAACTTTTTGTATCATACAACAAGTCCCTTCTAACATCCAGAAATGACAAGTTGCATTCTGCTATTTCATTTGACAAGTTGCTAACCCATAGCTACTCACTTTCCTTTCTTAATTAAGAAAAAATATATTTATCCCTAGCTATGAACTATGCAGAATATTTTTCATGCAACCACTGGGAGAGGAAAGAAAAAACTGGCAGCAAATAAACCAGAATCAGCATTGCTAAACTGACAGGCATGTGCTTAAATTTAAAATACTTAATGGACAATGAGCCAATTTAAATCTTTGGGGGACTTTCCTCTTTAGTGTCATGGCTGCAACTCAGCCAAGAACATTTTTCAAAACTGTAGCTGATCTGAAAACACAATGCAGATCAGGGGTCCCTCCACAGAGGATTTTTACAGACACTAGAACATCTGTGAAATAAACAGCATTAGCACTTCAGTGTTTCACATCAAAAGACTTCAAAACAAGAGTTTATCTCTCCCCTCTATGGTTTGACAAACAAGGTGGTCCCTCTCCTTTCACTTTGCTTCATTCCATGCTGATGTGAGGATTTTATGTCAATATCTCCAACTAGCCAATTCGAATGATTCTCACTGAGTTACCACAGACTTTCTGATAATTCTTTATTCTCACTATTGATCCCATTACCTGTAGTCACACCAAGGACATCTGTAGGGTTTTTCTCCAGTATGGACTCGTTTGTGCCTTGTCAGATGGGACTGGGTTGTGGAAGCAAAGTTACATTCATCACATTTGAATGGCTTCTCTCCTGGAAAGACAGAGAAAGTTATTCATTTTTACAGTCAGAAAGATGAAGGTTAGGCTTCCTAGTTATTAACCCACAATACAACAGAAGAAAACAAATGGCAATTCTAAAAGAAATACATGAAACCTTATGTCTTCCTGGGCTATATATCTTACCTAGCTTACCTGCTAGTTGCAAATTTTGAGAAGAGGCTTGTCTCATTGACTCCATGCAATGGTTAATCCATTTGCTGAAATATTTGTGTAAACTCAGGCCCTTTTCACACGGCATCTGCCATGAGAAAGAGGGCCTAGAGCCTTGCGCGATTGCAAGAAGTGATCTGCATGACGCCCTTGCAATCACGCAAGGCTCCAGGGGCCGGCAGGCAACGATTGTGCACCGTTGCATTTTTGGCTTTCAGCCGATCATGCATTGCTCCCGGGCCCTGCACGCACTTACCTGGTGTGTGGAGCCTCAGGAGCCAGGCCGGTCACCCTTCCTGTCTCAGTGCAGCCTGGGAAGGTCCCAGGCTGCACTGCAAAAGGAAGAGGCGGGGCTCTCGCATGAGCAGGAAGCTTGTGCGGAGCTGAAGAAGCAGAAAAGCGAGAGTCTCTCACAAGAGGCTGCTTGTGTGATCACTGCACCCCAGCGCCAAGGAAAGGTAGGTTGCAGAAAGGGCCTCAGTTACCATTTGGATTATCTCCTTCAATCTGGTTTGTCATAGTACTGTTCCATAGGGTGGAAGTGGATAGCTTTTTTTCTTAAAGCAGTGATAAAGCAAAATACATGGTGAAGGCCAATCTCTATAGCAATTTGGAATATATTCATAGATATTTTGTGGAGAAACCACCTACTGAATCAGTGTCAAGTGGCTTCCCCACAGCAGCCATGACATTTTAGAGTCCTCTTCTGATACATATCCCTATATACATTCTGCACTTGGGAATGTTTTACAAAGCTTTCAGATCTCAAGCCAATATAATTTGAGCAGCTGTGACTGGGTTGGCTTTCAGTCTGAGCATACATGCAACAATACCTATGACAAAAATACATGTGTGTTTCCAGGAACATGTGACTGGAAAGACACCTTGTGATGGAAATAATAGACATAGCTCAACCAGGGAAAGCAGAAATAGGTCTGAAAACTTTTTGGCTCGAAATAATTCACAAATTCCTCTCGCTCTTGAACAGCTCTGCTAGTGGTATACAGCTTTAACAGCTATATAAAATACACTTCCTGCTACAAGAAAGCAGATTTGCCAAGTTTATGCATATATTAAAGAACCCAATTTGCACTTTTACAAATAATTTGCACATAGCCTCTGTTTGATAATCTGTGTTGAAGACACTACGTGTAAGGAATAGTAAAAATAACTTGTGTCACTTTCAAATTTCACGTTCATGGTTTCTCTGAGGTGTGTTTGATTGGGGGAAGAGAAGACAATTGCGTAGGCTCCCAAAGCAACCTATATTAGGCAGGAAACAGCATATATCAAACTATAGTAATGCATGTGTGTGGCTGGAAGAGATGCATGCTGGTGCATCCACATCTGGGAAGATAGGATAGAGCAGAAGAGAGATGTCATCTTCACAGTTTGTTGCAGCCTTTGCAGAAGCAGCTGGCTAGATACCTTTTGAAACAGGATGCCTGATAAGATAAGCCCTTGGCCTAATCCAGAAAGTGACTTATATTCATATGACCAATTTCTCAGTCCCATATACTTTGCCTTCATTTTTTTCTCCTTTAAATGTAGCTTTTTGCAATTAAATAATTGTTTCATCAACTGTCTTCTGCACATGATGCAATAGGATACTTTTCCTCTTTTCCCCTGCCAGCCCTTTGGGCCACTAAAAATTCTGCTCTGGAAGGTTTCACAGCAGTCCTTAAATCAGAGAAACAGATCTATTGCTACCTGCAATGGAGAATAAAACACTAGCTCTTTCACTACCCTGGGATGGAGATCACATGAATAATTTACAGCATTTAACTGGTTTAGAATGCTATTTCAAGACCTTTAACTGGGTGTTGTCCATAAAGAGAAAATTAGTGCAGTCCTTTATGATTTATGTGTATATGTGTCTTCAAGTCACCTGTTGACTTATGGTGACACCACGAACTTCATAGGGTTTTTAGGCAAGCAAAAGTCAGAGGTGATTCTGCCAGTTTCTTACTCTGAATGAATACAGTACCTGGTATTCACTGCACTCTATCATGGGTCCCAGTTTATCTCAAGGCTGAACTGAAGGTGCAAGTTCTTACACTTACTGCCCCCAAAAGAAATGGGACCTGGGTACTTGGTGCCATATTTGTCCCCTTTCTGTTTCCGTCAACATTCAGTCAAGTACAGTCTAACTGGTGCTGGCTATTCTGTGTGCAATGTTATCCTTTTCTACTCATTCTAGGCTGTGCTGTAGACTTCCTGTGAAGAATATGCATACTTGTTTCTCACATTCCAACTTTTCCCCACCTATGACCCTATTATCACAGCTTTTTATTGTAGATTAAACCTTTTAATTTTGTTGTACACCAAATTTTATACTGCTAGCTTTTTTATGTCCAATTCAAGTTACTTTTGGATATTTTTTTCTTTCAGGTAAATTTAACATAAATCACATTAAAAGAAACAAAAGTATTTATCATACTTTCAATTGGTTTGATTTCTGAAGTAAACTAACTGACAACAAATTATAGCCCAAATGCACAAGATAAGCAGATCTCTTACGCATACCCATAGTTTCTGCTCAAATTGGTATTCCTACTCCCATTAACGAGAACGGGCATTCTCCTCATGTAGAACAACTGATGCACACGATAAAGAGTTACATGCAGGCAGAGACACTGAGCTAGGGTCTTTGTACTTGAAAAAACTGTTTTTTCATACACACACACACACACAGGAAAAAAAAAATTCATTGGAACAGTGAAGATCACAATGCCAGTCCTTTAGGTCAGTATTCAAAGAAAGTAGGTTAGTTATCATGCTTCCAATAACAATTTATCATTGAAAATCTCACGTAATTAAATTCTGAATATTCCTACAAACACTGGCATTGTCAGAAGTTAATAGCAATCCTCTTCAAACATCACATTCTCTCTTAATAAGCATTTAATGAAAACGCACAAAGCATACTGGGTTAGTTATACTTTATATGGAGTATTTTTCTTTTTGGCGCTGGGTTGGGGGAAGGTGAAGAAAAGAGGCTACATTATACATTAAATTCAGTGCCGAGTAATGTAACTGCACATTAAAAGTCAAAGTGCAGTTCACATGAGAAATAGAAACGCAAAGTGAGCCACTCATCTGGATAAAAACACATATATTATTAAATTTTCTCTCTTTATTACGTTGACCTATAAATGCCTAGATGTGCAAGACTGAAATGAGCAAATGGAACTGATCATACAAACAGGATCTGTGTAGGTCATATAAGCCACTGTCTTCAAAAATTCATGAGACTATTTGAACAAAGGCACAAACTGCTTGGTTATTTCTGTAGGTTTGTAGTAGCTGCCTCAGGACCACCACATAGATGAAGCTTGTCTTTTCATATTCGTCAGGGCACACATACTTCCATGAAGGTCATACATAGTCTCATAAGATTTCCACCTATGTTAATCACATAGGTCAATCTTCCTTTTGTTTTACACATACTTCTCACTGCTCAACCCAGCTACTTCCCTACAGTACAAAAATAATGCTGCCTTCCCATACTGGAAGGGCATAAATACATAAATAGTAGTAGTAGCAGGAAGGAATGTGTACATGAGAGGGAATAGGTTGAGTAGTGAAAGTCTTGATACCTGATCCTGATCTTTGACTCTTATCAAGAGATGAAGAACATTATGCTTATGTTCTTCATGATTAGTATTAATCTTGGTTTGAAAACAATTCCTACACATGGTTAAAGCCAGAAGTGGAGATGGGGGATGAATATTCTGAGAAAAGACAGACTGAGAAAAGGAAAGAATGAGCTGATGGTTAACTGCTTTAGCCATCATTAAGGGAAGACAATGCTTTCTTCATCCTTTCATGCCAATAACCAAGCAGGAACCCTTCAATTTAGAATTGTCTTTCATTCTGTTCCAACAAGAATCTTATGGTTAACAACCTTCAGACAAGGCATTTGGAAATCACTAACCACTTCTGAGGTAAAGAAATCTATAGCTAACCAAAGACTTCTTGGCTTGTTCCATGTGAAGAAAGGAGAGACTTGGCTACACATAGGGCCACAGGGCTTATTCTTATGCTGACTTATCATTAGAGATATAATCCTTCAAATGTGGTCAATGAAGTCAGCTATTCTTTCACTTTCTAAAAGTAGACATTTTTTGAGATGAAAGTGTGTTCTCAATCTTTATTTAGTAAAATTAATTGCCTCTCAGCTACCAGACACTTGGAAACAACCAGAGTGTGTGTGTGTGCTTTCACTTTTCACTAGCTCCTGCACATTCTAACTGCTTCCCTCATATGGAAATATCTTGTACACAAACTTAAAAGACTTCATGCACAATGTCAACTCAGTTTGAATGGATCATTTATTTGAAGCTGTGCCTCCTTAACAAAAGTTCTAAGAATCCATTCTTTTCCTTCTTCTACTGTCAGCAGCAGCAACAACAATTAATGGAGTCTTTACTTCATGGAGACTCTATGCAGAAATTCATTACCAAACCAGAATGTGCTCTAGGTAGATCAGAAGAAGACAAACAGTTTCTCTAGATATCAAAGCAATTAAAAAAAATTAAACCCTCAAATCCTGTGACATTCAAAGCTCACTCTTCTGAACACTTACATGTGGCACATAGTGTAGAAGGAAATAAGAAAAAGCAAGAATAGCAACAGAGTCAGAGGGGTATGTAGCAAAGAGTCCTTAAGACCTGAAGTCAATCCTCCCCCACTGTCAAGGACCTGTCAGACATGAAAAGCATTCTGGTAGATATCAATTC